>JASDQU010215472.1:6675-18195 GCA_032191745.1 Picea mariana
ACTCTAGGGAATAAGGTTAGAGGTGTAAGAGCAAATTTAAACTCTAATAGTAATGAGGGATTCTAGTACAATTATTAGGTTGATGCGTAAAAAAATTAGTCTAGTTGATTATAGACTTGCCTCTATCCTGGTCTAAGCTCAACATGAGGTAGATATAATTCAAACCATCTCCTTTCTTCAAATCTTAAGGAGCCTTAATCACCAAGTTGACTCGTTAGACAATAAGGAAATAAAATTAAAAGTAGGGAAGCTTTGGGTTAATGGTCAATTAACCATCCAAGCCATACCTTAATATGCCCCTTTGAATTTAATGAAAAATACCATTAATGTATTGTGCCACATATCCCTCACACGCCAACCCCTCCACTAAGGCAATGCAATAAACTCGACAAGACCCAAGGCTCCCTCACACATGTTTGAGCTTGCGAGGATGATGGGTAATGAAGGCACAAATTTAATACAACCCAAGCAAGGTTGGATAATGGACAATCTAACCTATACATGGTGGGAGGAATGCGAACAACTCTGCTCATCTAGACTACGTCCAAAATCCTCTTTGAATATCATGTTGATGGTTAGTTTTGTTTTCACTTTGGATGCTCTTTCTTTGCTGAGTTTGGATAGTGCACATGAGCTAGATGTAAGCACAATTTTTCTCATTGGTATTAGTTATTTGGAATTGAATTTGAATATTTCAGGAAAGGGTGTTTTGGTGTTTATATCATGAGTTCAAAGCCCCATTCTTTGCTCTTTGGCCATGGGTAATTTTGGTTAATTGATTTCTGCCATAAATTATTCTTGGTACTTAGGTCGGTAATAGGAAGTGATATCACTTTGTTCTCCTTTTGTTCCTTGATATTGGTCTATTGATATTGATTGTTGTTAGTACAACAATCAATTTGTGTTTCTTTGAGTGTGTATTTGTCTTTGAATATTTGGGAAAAGTTGTATTGGGCACTAAAGCAAGGAGTGCAAAGTTTCATACTCCTCTGTTTGGTTGTGGACATGATTATTTAGAGTCTCGCCTATATGAGTATTGGAGAAATTTCCTTTAGTATTATGTTGACCCTCATAAACTATATTTCAAATCTGGCTTGTGGCCCTATTGCATTGTCAAGAGTCAACTCTCTCTTTAGATGGAAAAAGGTAGACTACAACATAGATCATCATGATTTACAAGATCTTAGGAGGATCCTAAGGATGCATGAAGAAATGGTTCAGGGAGACAAAACATCTATTTTCTCTCTTATCTCAAAATTTCATGAATATGAGTAGCAATGTATCTCATAAATTGTAGAGGTTATGAACACCTTGGTTCAAGTTAAGCAACAATTGGCACTATGTAATTTCATTAAAAATCTAGTGGAGAATTTGAACAAAGATGCACAATCCATGGTTTCTAATCAGTAGTTGTCTAGTCAAGGGGAATACAAGGATGAGGATATTGTGCTCTGGTTGATAGAAGATATGGAAATTGGAGAACATGAGCCAGTTCACATTGAATAGGGTTGAAGGAGGCCAAAAGTAATCATACCTTCCATTAGCTTACATTTTCTAAAGTTATGAGTATCTTAGAATTTTTTTTATAGATTATGATGCAATATAAAAAACTGAGAAATTTTGCTCGTAAATATATGTAAACTTTGTATGTTGCTTTCAATATGTACAAACAACATGAAGTTTGAAGGCATTGTGTGTGTTTAAAGAATGATGTTAACTAGGCTACAACCATTTTTGACAATATAAATTATCTAGTTTTTGTTGTAATTGTTTTTTATTATTGACATTTTTATTGTAAAAAATAATTAAAATTTAAAATGATTATTATTATGATGTAAATAGACAATGATCATAAATAACCTAGTCAACATTCTCATTTTTCCATTTTGAAATTGTGATTAAGAATAACAAGAACATAACACAAAGTTAACCATAGGTGCTCCATTTTTTCTACAAGAGGCTTATGTTGCCATCCATTTTCCTTTCATTTTCATTGAATTTTAAAGTGTGTTTTCCCTCTAACTCGAAACCAAATAGGTTGATTTGTTCTCCACTCCAAGCTTTGGATTTATGAAGTTTTCCCCTTGGCATGGAAACAATGATCTAAACTTACTTTTCTTTTATCATAAGGGTTCATTGCAACACATGATTAGGTGATTTCGTGTTGGAGCTTATTATTTAAAGCATAGTCTAGACTTTTTTGTGACTATGCATCTCAGACTTGATAAGGGATGTTTGGTTTGGTTTCCAAATTTTCGCAGATTGGATACCTCCAGGGTGATTATTAAAACGAGCAGCAAGGGTCCCCTGGTCTCGTTTCCTCTTAGGCAGACTAGGATCCCCATTTTGTATCATATTTTCTACAAGTAATATAGATTTCTACACTGACTTACAAAAAAAAAAGTGTAGTCTAAACATTCTATTTCTACACCGACTTACAAAAAAAAAAGTGTAGTCTAAACATTTTATATTTTGACTTTTTAAGATATATTTTTCAGTTGACTTTGTGTGAAATTTGACCATAATCTAAGAATCAGATAATACATTAAAAATACAATTTAAAAAAATAATAATAATTTCAACCAAATTTATATTAAAATCCAATAAAAAAAATACCAAAACATAAAACATTTAAATAACACCAATATTTAAAACAATTAATTACAAAATAAATATAATACATATATAAGGCGATGCGTGCACATCACTTTTATAACACTTTCTTTTCACGCGTCCCATTCAAAGATCGTTTTAATTGTTCTTAAAATTATGTTTGTCCTTTACGCTACACTAACGGGAAATGTCTCATCTAAAACTTTTTGAGACAAGTGAATATATATATATATATATATATATATATTTTTGCAGGGAATCTTTTTGGTATCTTCAATATTTGTGAAACTAGTTTTTAATGTTTTTGGAGTTTGGGAAAGGATAGAAAACATCTTCAATTGAGAATTTTTTGAGAGTTTCAACCTCAAAGAAATGAGAATATTTTTCAAAATAGAAAGATTTAAATTAAAATTATATTTATAATTTTTTGTATTGATATCAATTTTGGATATTATTAAATTAAAATGGAAATATTTGTATTACATGATTACAATCACATAATTTATTACAAATATTTTTATTATGTTTGTTCAAAATATCACTATAAAACAAAGACTAAACTAAAAGTAAATATTACTTCAAAAATTCTATAAATAAAATATTAATAATACTCACTTTATAGTTGTGGATATGAAAATATTTTAATGGATGTATGTCTGCTTTCAAGCCCAATCCTGTCCATGGAAAGCATTTGCTCAAGTTTGTTGTTGTTACATATCATTAACTTTTATTATATTTTCATGTTACAAGACTAGTACTATTTAGCTTTTTCCAATCAAAACAAGAATAATGCTTCAAATTTACAAAGATGTTTAAAGTTTATATAATTAAAGTTTAATTTTAAAAAGATGTTAAAATTTTATATATGTATTTTGTTTCTCATTTTCTAATTGAATCTTTATGGATATTAAAGCTTCATAGTGTGTTAAATATATTCATATAATTATTAGCACAAATTAAATTAGTAATTTCCATATTGTATTTGATAGTTGTCCTGGATTGACCTTCAATTTATTGAAATAAAATTTAGAATGTATTACTGTAATATATATATATATATATATATTGTCATTCCCAACTTGACGTCTCCTACAAAAACTTCTACTCANTACATTCCCACCATTTCCACGTTCTGGAAACTAATGCAATATATATATATATATATATATATATATATATATATATATATATATATAACTGTAGAATAGACAACCTTGTCCATTTCTCAAATTTTCATTCGTTTAATTTGATACTCTACACTAGCATTGTTTAATCTACGATCATACCAACATTAATGCACCGGATCCCATTAGAACTCTGCAGTTAAGCGTGCTTGGGCTAGAGTAGTACTCAGATGGGTGACCTCCCAAAAAGTCCTAGTGCTGCACCCTCCCCCCCCTTTGAATAAAATAAAGTGTAGGTCTAATGGTTAAGAACATGTGTTTCCTCCTTGGAGGTCACAGGTTCAAATTCAATCCTCAAATAGTATTTTGATAAAGATTGTAAAATTGCTAGGAAAGACATGAGGGATGCTTCTAATGAGTCCACTTGATAAGATCAATACGTACAAAGCCTTAATTAAAAGGAAAAAAAAAGGTGCCATATTAATAAAAGGCTCACAACTATGTTTTGGAGACAAATTCTAAACCACAATACTAACGAAAATAATAGGATTCCCTTAAGGGACTGGAATTCCTACCTTAAAAGTCTTTACAAGTTCCCTAATTCCATGGACACCACTCCTATTGTCCCTACAAAGGAAGACCTACCTTAAAAGTCTTTACGAGTTCCCTAATGCCATGGACACCATTCCTATTGTCCCTACAAAGAAAGAAGTTTTTTCTTTAGATGACATAGAGTTCGGGGTTAAGCGGCTTGCAAATGGGAAAGCTAAGGACATTGAAGGCTACCAAGCTGAAATTTTTAAAATTGGAGGGCCTATCCTTATCCCTCACATATACAAGCTCTTCAATTTAGCAGTCAAGCAGAGCTTCGCTAAACCCTGAACACAAATCCTCATTGTTCCTATTTTTAAAAATGGGGATAGAAACATTCCCTCTAATTATAGGAGCATTATGATTAGGCCGATTTTAGCGAAACTTTATGGAATTATTTTGGAAAAGAAGATTATCCTTTGGCTATAAAGTCATGGTAAAAGAGCTAAAGGTCAGGCCGGGTTTAGGAGATATCATTCAACTGTGGACCATCTTGTTACCTTCAGGATCATTGCAGAGGAGTTTCGCAATACTAAAACTAATCTTTTTTGTTGTTTTGTTGACTTTAGAAAAGCTTTTGACATGGTTCCTAGGAAAAACCTTTGGAATAGGTTGGAAGAGATAAAAGTGCCTCTTGAGTTGAGGGCTGCTGCAATAAGGATGCGTGAGAAAGTTATTGCTAATTTTAAAAACAATGAGGGTTGGTTAAAACATATTAACTGCAATATTGGAGTCAAACAAGGTTGTCCCTTGTCCCCTACCCTTTTTGGCATATACATTGACAAGTTAGAAGATTGCTTGAAAAAAAAAAGGTTGTGTCGGCCCTACTCTCACTGGTATAGTCATCAATCTTCTTCTTTATGCCATTGATATCGTTCTTATGGAAAGGAGTCCCCATGATCTTGAAAACCAACTAAGAATCCTCAAGGATTTTTGCTCCAATATGGGTATGACTGTTAATACTGATAAGACTAAGGTCATGATTATTAAATCCAATAATATCACTTATGATACCTTCATATATAACAACAACAACTTGGAGGAAGTGACTTCATACAAATATCTTGGAATTGATATTCACCACAAGCTCAATTGGAATTATAACATTGAGAAAATGATTATTGGGGGATGCAAAGCTTATTATGGGCTTGAAAACAATTGTAAATCACCTGATCTTTGGAGTTGGGATAAGGAGAAACTCCTCTTTGAGACTCTTTTTACACCTGTTATTTTTTATGGATGTGAAGTTTGGGGTTGTAGTATCTCTCGTGAATCCTGGAGAAAGATAGAGAAAATACAAAAGAATTTTATAACCTATAATATCAAAATTAAAGGAAATATGCCCTATCCCATCCTCCTCTTAGAAACAAGCCTCTCGCCCATTGAGAGCATGGCTATGACTAGATACCTAATGTATAAGAACAAGTTAAACAACATGGAAGACAAGAGGCTTAGCAAAATTGCTTCAAAATTGAGTCATAACCACCATCGACTCAAGCGAGGATGGCATAAAGATGCCCGGTCTTGGCTAAACTATTAGTGAATCATGGGAGACATCATTTTGTAGAATAAAGTGTTAGCGTCATATGTCACTCCTGGATTTCTTGCAGGAGCAGAGCCCAACGCCCATCAATTTTATGTCACGATTTAATAAATGGGGGTGATCAAATGGGTAAAGACTCAAGAAGATAAAACTTTGACTCAGGAGACCGGGCCTGGTATGTATGCAGCAAGGGAGGTCTTGATCCAACTTCTGTCAGTGAATGGATTAAAGGGTGACAGAGGGAAGACTTGTGAGAAGGGTGAGCAAGACTGCCTCGGGCGACAAGCCTTCGGAAGCTTAAGGATGAAAAACTCAGAAGCTAAGATCTTCTTGGTCCGGAGCTTCAAGGAGCTGAAGAGTGACTCAACTGGATCCTCCAATTCTAAGTCGTTCAGCGCTACGAAAATAACAGGAACCGATTAGAAACAATGTAACTGCTATAGTGATCCAACCTACATCATCCTATAACAACTACAACTCGAATAGATCCTCCAATTCCGAGCCGTTCTAACACAGTAAACAGAGATGAAAAGAAGCTAACATCCATAAAGTAAGAAGTCTCAAATGCCTTATACATTAACCAAAGCGACCAAGGCTTCATCAAAACTTTACAATCGGGATCTTTTCTCAACCATCGATCCTTACAAAATACAAAGACTGAGTCTATATACTCAGGAAAATTCACCTCACAGAGGCGTGCCCAGTCACCCAAGGCTTGGTGTCCCTTCAGTCAAACTCGTACTGATATCTTTCTTTAAGTGCCACCTTAACTACGCATGGCTCCTGTAAGGAGGGTAGCTAAGCCATTAAGTGCTAGGATAGCGTGCGTAGACTTCTCTGTCGAGTTGAGGACTTCAGCATGGCTTCTTTGAGAAAATCGATACACAAGACCTCTTCGAGCAGGCGGCTTGCCAGACCCTCCATTCCCCTCACTTAATGAATGAAAGGAGGTTTCAACCACCCGCTCTTGCCTTCATTTACTTCAATGCTAGAAATAGTATTGAGATCGGATCCGATGGCGCCTGAAGATCACGATTATCCCCTCTGTAACTGAACTCAGAGCCTTTGGCCTTCTTTACACAACTCCTTTCTTTCCCCAAGTGACCACGGATTGTGACCACGTGCTTATTCCCAAGGCACTTTCGGCATTCGCGAATATGAAGGGGCTATCCCTGCAATTTGAAATCGCGATGAGCGAAACGCCGAGACGGCTCAATCTGGTGCCACGCGTCCCTCTGAGATCTGACGGTCCTGAACTCACCCGACGCTGCTGTGGGCCCAGGTCTGGGACTCTCCCGGCACCTCGCGCATCGGAATATAATGAAGCTACTCTTTGCGCCTTGGAGTCGCGATGGGCAAACCGTCGAGATGACTCAATTTGCTGCCAGGTGTCCCCTTTAGCTGGACGGCTGAAAGTGTTTTGTGATGTCGTGGGCCCCAGTTTCGTCACTTTCGGTGCTGTCAGGGTTCGGGGTTTCGCGATGTTCAAATACATAAAACCTTCACCTTTTGCACTCGCGACTGTCGAAAAGCCGACGTGACCAGATCTCGTGCCACGTGCCCTTTGGGATGAATGACTGTCATCCATTTCTGAACATGCTATGGGCGCTATCCATTGCACTAACCTTAGCGCAGCTTTGCTAATCATGATTTCCCGTCCACCGCTGATTTGATTCTTTGGATACATCCTGAATGTTGAAATCGGAGCGCTCGCTCACTTGACCTGGGCCCGAAATGGATTTCTTCTGTGTGTTGCGCTTGGGTGCTTCTCGTGCAACCTGCAGACTCGGATATCCCTATGCCAAAGACAAGTAACGTTGCTAACATTAGGCTCCATGGGGGATAGAGTCGTCCCTGTGATGCTCTAAGGACTCATTTTGTAGTTTCAGTGCCTTGCTGTTGGGCTATGGAGTCATTATTAAGCCGAAGAAATAAAAATGAAAACGGACAAAGAAACAAAATGACAATATTTACAAACAAAGGAGCCATCTGAGACTCAAACAAAACATTTCTTCAGAAAATGCCCATTCACTGGGCTACTGAACACTTCTTCACCTTCCAAACCTCGCAACCTATACGTGTTATTTGAGAAAGTCTCAGAGATTTTGAAAGGCCCGATCCACAAGGCTTCAATTTGCTGTGTTTGCCCTTATCTTGCTTAGGATCATCCCATTTCAGCACCAGGTCTCCTATCTGGAACCGCTCCTTCTTGGCCTTCTTATCGAAAACCTGCTTGATCTTTTGTTGATGGTCCTGAATTCTGTCCACTGTCTGCTCCCTAGCCTGCTGGACCTCCACTAGTTGATGAATCCTTCTGATCATGTCATCAGGCTCCTCCTGATGGTCCTGGAGGAATTTTTCTACAGGAATGGCTAACTGAGAGGGGAAAACAACCTCCACTCCATAGACTAATTGGAAAGGAGAGACGCCAATAGATCTCTTTCTGGTCACTCGATCGACCCATGGAGCAAATTTTAATCTGGAATGCCAGGCCTTCTTGTTGTCTTCCAACAACCTTTTGATGATCCTTATCAGGCTTTTGTTGGAGGATTCTACTAAACTGTTGCCCTGTGGATAATATGGGGTGGAGTGAATCAACTTGATTCTGAACTGCTCACAGAACTTGGCCAATGGCTCGGACCCGAAAGCGGCTGCGTTATCAGTGACAATTTTACTCGGGCAACTGAATCTCGTGATGAGTTCCTCCAAGAATCCAATGATTACCTTGTGGGAAGCACTCCTGGTAGGGATAGATTTGATCCACTTGGTAAAGAAATCTGTAGCAGTTAGGATCCACCTGTGCTGCCCACTGGAAGCAGGGTGAATTTCTCCAATGAAATCTAGGCCCCACTGCTGGAAAGGTCCTGAAACCACCACCGGATTTAACGGTAGAGACTTGAGTTGCTGCTTTCCTGCAAATTTTTGACATTTGATGCAGGCTCTAACCCCTTTGTAGACGTCAGTGAACATGGTAGGCCAGTAGTATCTAGCCCTGAGGATTTTGTGGGCTGTGGCTTTCCAGAAATGGTGCCCTCCACACAGGCCGTTATGAAATTCAGCCATGATCATTTCGGCCTCTTGTGGACTCATGCATTTTAAAAGTACCCCCAGGGGGTCTTTCCAATATAACATTTGATCGATCAGGTAGTATCTAACTGCCTTGAGCTTCAGAGCTCTTGCTTTGTTCCTTTGTAGGCTGTCTGGGGGCCGCAACTCTTGCAGAAAGTATTTGACATCCTTATACCAAGGACATCGAGCTAACGGGGGCTCTCTTCGAGGGTCCATTTCAGACAACTGACTTTGTGGAATTTCTGAGCATTCATTTATGAAACTTATTCCCAGGGCTTGGCAGTTTGCTTCAGCCAACAGCTTGGCTAAACCTTGACCTTTGATGAATTTGGTGGGCCTTATTTCCAGGTCGAATTCCAGAATTTTGGCTATCCATTTACTCCTTCTCCCGTCTATGTTAGGCTGAATAAGAATGTCTTTAACAGCAGCCGAGGGGACATAGGTGATGATTTTTTACTACAGGACGTAGGTTCTAAAAGATTTCAGAGATTTTACTAGAACGTAGGCCTGCTTCTCCATAGTGTCATACCTGACTTCGACATCCCTCAATGCTCGGCTGAAATAAGCAATAGGCTGCTCTAGCCTAATGTCGTTTGTCTGTAATAGAACAACAGCCACTGTGTCAGGTGAGGCAAAGGAGAAAATAAGGAAATCCTTTGAGTAGTCGGGACTGATAAGCACAGGAGCTTCAGTCAGGGCCTTCTTGATTTGCTCAAAGGAATGTCGTGATTGAGAGGTCCACCTTACTTCATTTCCTTTCTTCAATATGGATGTTATAAGCTTTACCTCCTCAGCAAAGTTAGGCACGAACCTCCTCAGAAAATTAATTTTACCGAGGAAAGATTGGACCTCCTTCTTGGACCTCGGGATCGATAAGGCTTGTATCGCCTCAACTCTGCTGGGGTCAATTCTGACTCCTTCCGCTGATACTATGTGGCCTAGTAACTTTCCCTCCTGCATGGCGAATAGAGATTTCTTGGGGTTTAATGAAATGCCAAAATTTTTGCATTTCAAGAAAACCTTCCTGAGATGGCGATGGTGCTCTTTATCAGATTTTGAAAACACTGTGATGTAATCCAGATAAACGACCACAAATTTATCCTTTTCCCCAACGAAAGCTATGTCCATGGCACGTTGGAACGTTGCCCCTGCATTCATTAATCCAAAAGGCATCTTGGCATGCATGAATGTGCCCCATGGAGTGGTGAATGTTGTCTTTTCCCTATCCTCAGGAAGAACAGAGACTTGATTGTAGCCAGAGAAACCATCAATCATGGATATCCTGTAAGCTCCTGTTACCTTCTGCAGTATGTGTTCCATCTTTGGCAAAGGGTAGTTATCCTTTTGTGAGCTTTTGTTCAGGTTTCTGAAGTCTACACAGAGCCAGATCTCTCCATTCTTTTTCCTTACTGGCACTAGGTTGGCCACCCACTCTGAGTATCTCATTGGTACAATGATCTAAGCTTGAAGCAGCTTCTTCACTTCTCTCTCCATGATAGGCAGCAGTATAGGATTGATCTGTCTCAGCTTCTGCCTAAATGGATTCGCCTCCTCTTTTAATGGAATTTTATGCTCGATGACAAAAATGTCATATGTTTTGAGGTCCTCGTAGGTCCAGGAAAACACATCAGCAAATTCCCTCAGAAGTCCAACGTATTCCGACCTCTTCTCCTTTGTCAGACTTCTCGATATTTTGACAAACCTGGGCTTAATCTCGGTGCCAATGTTGCACTGAATAGTATCGGCATCATCTGCTGAGATCTCCCCTTTTAATGCCACATTATTTCCATCAAAAAGCCTTTCTAGAGGAACTAATCCTCTTGGAATATGATTGTTGGGCAGTTGCACAATGTTACGCTCTGCAATCTTATTCAGAAAATTACCCTCATCAAGCCTTTCTTCAGAGACAGAGTCTTGGTCGATATGCATCTCTGAAAATTCTTCGACAGTCTCCAAGAACTTCTTGATCTCGAGATCATCCTCGAATACCTTCCAACGCTTGATGTTGTCAGGTATGGAGGGCCTGTATTTTACTTCCACATCATATCTGAATTTAGGCTGCAAGGGTACTTTGAAATTTCTTGCTGATGTAGCCAAGTAATCTGCGATCGTGTTCTCCTCTCTTGGGNATGTTAAATGCTGAGAAGAAACTGTCAACTAGGTCCCACACCTCATTTCTGTAGCTTCTGAGTCGAGGATGCTTAGCCTGATAAGCGTTTCTGACCTGTTGGACCACCAACTCTGCATCATCGAACACTGCTACCTCCTGAATTCCCATTTCCCTTGCGGCTCTCAACCCCAGGACGAGAGCTTCATACTCTACCACATTGTTGGTAGCTTCAAATTCTAGCTTGTATAATAGAGATATGGTTTCCTGAGCGGGTGACACAAAAACCATCCCAACTCCAGCACCTTCCTTGGAAGAGGCTCCATCAAAGAAAATTTTCCAGACGTGGGTGATGGAAGGAGGAAACTTAGGGGAAATGGTGGGCTGCTTTCTGAGTTTGAGAGGAGGCTCGGGGGCATGGGTGAGTTGTAGTAAACTGGAGCCTAAATCAGTGTCCAAGGCAAAGATGGGAT
>JASDQU010215478.1:1555-15108 GCA_032191745.1 Picea mariana
GGATCCATATTTATGTTCCATAATCAATTCCTTCTTATCTGTCTAATATTTGATCATTGTCGTTGCATGTCTTTGGGCATTGATATATGAATCTAAGAAGTGCAAAGATAGATTTGATTTTGCATTCTCCTTAACACCCTTCACCACATAAGTCTCGACTACACTTTGGGAGATACCTCCTTTCCTTGTGGAAGGTTGAATATGCCATCATTCCTGGACGGTACCTTTTGTTGGAAACCTCCGAGAACCCTGGTCTCAATTCTACACCAACAAATGGTTTTTTTTTCGGGACCGATCTTTAACTGAAATTTTTAGAGGATACCTCATCATATATACAAGTATGATGTTGAGAAATGGAGGGAAAGAAGGTGTGACATGTTCATACAATAGGAAGCCAAGTTGTGTAACAAAAGCTTTAGGGTTGTAAAAATCATTGTTTCCTATTTAGAGCCTATTAGTGACTAGTACGAGATATTTTGGATCAAGTTCCTTGGAGAGTTGTTTTAGTGGTTATATTGGCTACAAGAAGCTCCAAAATACAAAGATCAGGTCAAAAAGGGATATAATTGGACCGTTGAAGGCCTAGCGGCTCTTCAGCATCTAAATCATCATATATCTCATGTTGTGGACTTCTAGGTGCATACTACTTTGGAAGGTTACATTATCGAGTTCATTGCAGAAAGCCATCAAGCATTTTCTAAATCCAAAGTTGGATTTAGAGAAGTGGCTAGTGGAAGAATGTTGTAGGAAATCCCTCTATGCATCAAGGTTTTATTAGTAGAAGAAGGAATGTTTCCTATTCCTTTGTTTGATATGGAAACATAAATCCCTATGCTTAGGGGATGTTGATTTATGAAAGGGTTAATGAATTAGGTAAAGGAATATTTTCCTTGAGATATGGGGGGTTTCAAGAGAAAAATTCAAGGGACAAATGAGCTCAGAGGGGGTTTTCTATTATTAAAAATAGTTGGCGGAAACAAATTAAAATGGTAATGAAGAGATCTGATCAATCACAGAAGGATATCGAATTTGAGAGTATTCATAGAAGGGAGTTAGAAGATTTGCAGAATTTGCAAAGACGAGGTAGACTGGCTAGTCGATGGTTGAAAGAGAGAGTTGGTGAGAGAGGTGAAGGTTTTGGAGGAAGCAGACAAGAGGAATGAAATTTAGAAGAGGTGGATGAAGAGTAAGGGTAGGCGCAATCACTGAATAGGAATACTCATCCAATACCTTAGAGGAACTAGCGGGAGAATTCAAACCTATAACATCAAAAGATGCCAAATTGCATAAGGAGGTAAACACAACACTGTAAGAAAATGAGATCCCCAAATCAAAGAACTTCATTCTGAAGGCAAAGGAACCATCCTTGAATCACCCATTCATTGAGTGTCATCTACAAATATGGTAATTTATACAATAAATACTTATGTAACTTTTGTTATTCCTAACCCTTTGAGTTCAACAAGTTGTAGTAGTGGTAGTAGTGGAAGTGTGAAAATTTTCTTAGTATTATCACAAACATGACCTTCAGGTTTCATTTTAATAGGGCCTCCAAATCCCTCAATGACGAATCAAAATGTAGGATATCTCAGTTAATACGTTGAGTTTTGGGGTAAAGGGGATGAGGATGTTGTGCATCATTGGTTTCTCTATGAATCCATCTAGAGGTCTCGTGCAACTGTATATGTGAACAAATTAGTTGAGTTCTAGACTACCCTTTGAGGTCGATCTCTCAAATGGTACATGAAGGAAATTGAGCCAGGATCTCATGAGAAAATGGTACACTCACTCAGGTGAAGTAGAGATTTATAACATAATTCCAGTTACCACAGTTAGAGCTACAAGATCTCTCTGAGTTTCAAGAGATAAATCAGAGAGATGGTGAATCTGCATCGGAATACAATAAGAGATTTAAGGATGCGATAGGGAAATTATCAAACCTTATCCACGAGGATCATTAGAGAGAATGGTTTATTCAGGGGCTATTACCTTTGACATGTATCCCCTTGAATCAACAAAGGATAACTACTTTGGGAGAAACATTGGAGCAAGCCATGAAGATCGAGGCCATGGCAAGTTATCCAGGGAGCTCAAGAATAATGAGACCTCCGAAAGATTCTAATATTACACAATTGTAGGGCCAAATCTCTGCGTTAACTGAGAAAATTCAACAGTCAACCCTTCCTAAAGTAGGTGAACTGAAAGTCTAGTGTAAGGGATATTATATAGAATATGTTTGTCCTTGGTCATGTATTAAGGAAGAAAGTGAAGATTAAGGAATAAGAAAGACATAGTATGAAGTGCGCATAAGCCACACAAACCGAGGAAGGGTCGAAGTGGTTAAAGAATCATAAAATAAGGAACGAAGTAAAGGAAAGCAAGTCGTTGAAAGAGAATATCAAGGAAGAAAAAGAATCAAAGAAGATATATCGTGGAAAAGTCAGCAAGTGGAAGAAGACACTAATGGGTGCTTTGGAGCACCTCGCGGAGAAGAAGGAAGAATAGGTTGGCAAATTCCTTAAAATGATGGTTATGTGGACATAGGGTTTTGGCACCTGGGCTTCGGTCCATGGTTTTCTAAGAGTAATGGAATGTATAAATAGATTTCTAGAAGAGTTGAGATGAGAGGTGATAATGGTTTTGAGATGTAAAAGTGTTATGTTTTAGGGCATTCTTGTATTTTGGGTCTTCAGTTGGGTGCAGAGATCGACTTTGCAGTTGGGTGCGCAGGCATAGGAAATAAACAGGAAGAGAGAGAAGGATCTGCAGCTGAGTGTGCAGATAGATCTGTATATCTTCATCTATTCTATCAATAAACATAGTTATGTGGACATAGGCCTAGGGAGAGGGTGAACCACGTAAAATCCTATTGTTCCATGTGGTTGATGCTTTTTTATTTACTACCTTTTACACTGTTATTTTTCCTGTCAAATATAAGAAGATATAACTTAATTTGCAAAGTTAAGCATAATATTGTTAGGAATATCTGGGCTATTTTGCATTTTTTTTTGGAATCATCTTGCATTTCCTTTGGTTGTAGACACCTGTGTCCTGCAACCCCCCTATTGCTACTTTGGGTGAGACTTCATCTGCCTCGAAGGTGTTGGCGTAAGGGCCAATAGTTAGGGTTTGTTTGTGCGTTTCTAGACTTGAACCCCGGGTCTTTCCCTGTGCCAACTAATGGGTCTGTTGTCGAGACCGAGATATTCTTGAGGTAATGTCAAGGTGGTTTCCATTGAAGACAAAAAATCATAATTGGATAGAAGAACAAGAGAGGGACTTTGACGAAGCTCAGAAAAAGAACCCTAGCATTAGTACAAAAGGCTGGTTAGGAAGGTACATCTTTACTTATGTGCACAAGATTTTCTTTGTAGGAGTTCATCAGGATTTGTACGAATGGTTAGCCAGACTAGAAAACACTCAGTTTTAAATCACATCTAGACCACATGTGGTTTGGAAATTGACGTTGATTAAGAAAGTCAAGAAAGTTGATAACGTTGTGTCAAGGGCAGTGGATCTCTGGTTTGAAAACACTATTGGAGGGTACATTACTAAATTTTCTATTGACATAGTGGAATCATATAGTCAAGCAGAAAGGTATTTCTTCAAGGGACTTAGAGGAAGGTTTATACACTTTTTGAAGTTGAAGATTAATATGCTATTGCATGAGAAGAATATCTTGAAGATACAATAATCAGTTGGATTTTAAAGCTAATCTTCAAGAGTTTAGACAACGACAGTGACATAAAGGTTGGACACACGCGTAGTGGGAGGTCATTCAGGAAGATCCCTCTTGCGAACTTGTTTAAGCAGAGTTACAAGCCATTAGCACAAGATGAAGGATTCTATAATGGAGAAGAAGCAAAGCGATCAAAAAAAGAGTATTAAGATCTCGCAAGGGTAGAGGAAGTAGAGACTAAATAACCTCACCAACTTCAAGTATTGTGCCTACTGTCGAAGTAAGTATTGCTACTCCTATTTTTTTAGCAACACCAAGTAACCAGAGTAACTAGAGCACTCAAAGTATTGTCACAAGACGTTTAATACAAACTCAGTCGAGAAACCAAGTAAAATCAATGGCAGATGAAATGAGGTTACCTATTTTTAGAGGATATGGATTTGAGGATCCTAACCATCATTGGTTCTTATGAGAAACTGTATGGAGCATTAAGAAATTCATCAATGAAGCTGTTAAGAGAGCTCAATTTAGTACTACCTTGAGGAACTGTGCACTGAGCTGGTATATGAGGTTTGTTACAACATCTGTACAACTTAGAGCATTGAATGACATTAAGACTGCATTGAGTGAAGAGTTCAAGAAGCCCAAGTCGGAGTCGCAGTGCATTACAGAGTTGAAGAAAATCAAGAAAAAGGTGACTAAACCTATTTGGGAATTTAATCAGAGGTTTAATACCTTGATAGGCCATTTAAGTTTTTTGATTCCAGATGAACAACATAAGGAATGGTTCATCGTTTCCCTCTTGCCACACATTAGAGTTCCTCTATTTCAATAAAAGGTCGCTTCACAGGCTGAAGCATTAGAGATTTCCATGAAACTAGAAGCAGCCCCTGTAGGAGAATCCAATCCAGGTATGAGTCAAATTTTGAATCAATTAACTAGTTTATCTTTACAGGTTGAAGACATGAAGAAAGACAGAGGAAAAGAGAAAAGAGAAGACATATGGTGTATCAGATGTAAAGCAGATGGGCGTGACAAAGAGCATTGTCTTTTATTTAGTGAATACTTGGCCTCTGGAGCTCCTAACCCTTTGAAGAAGGCTGCTTTACCATTGTGTGAGGTATGCAGAATTAGACATCACCCTGGTGAATGTTATTATATGTAGAAATATGTCCATACATGCACCAATCTTTATTGTACATTCTGTAAATCGGTGGGGCGTGATGAGAAGGACTGTAGGCCTTATGACCTCATGCATGAAAGGTCAATGGATGCATACATAATTCAAGGAGAATTACAGCCAGAAGGGAATGTTGCGCAATTCAATTCCCCAATAATAGGAAGCTTCTCCCCTCATGGTGGGTTCAAAGGAAGAGGATGAGGAGGAGGCATGGGTCGAGGTCGAGGTCAAATTATTTTCTATAACTACCCCCAACCAGGTCATTTGGCAAGGTATTGTCAGAATCCTTGTACTACTTGCAGCTATTGTAATTTATTTGACCATGTCATTGAAGACTGTCCAGTATTGTTAGGTAAAGTTTAGGAAAGACAAGGTGGAAACCAGCAAGTCTAGAAAATATAAGTTGAACCTCATGATAAGGAACCCAGAGTCATTGTTATTACTAAAGGAGGCACTGTCACAGGAGAAAATAGGGTGACTCCAGGAAAGACTACGGATGGATTAGGGATTAGAAGAGCTTCAAAGAAGGCACCATTGTTTGATCCAAGGAAAGAAAAACATACTTTTGAAGAAGAAAGAAGAGAATTTGTAGGTGAACATGCTTCTTCATATAGGGAACAATCATAAGTAAGGGAATGTGAAATGCCTCCAACATTTGATCAGTCTTCCCCACCTAGACAAGGAAAAGAGGTAAGAAAGCTTATGGACTTCTTGTATACTTGTATTGATTTGATTAAAGATGAAAAATCTGTGGAGGAAATACAAAACCTAATAAGACAATATGAAATTGGAAGAGTAGATCCTATGTTGAGTAGAGTTGTGAATCAAGTATCTAGAAAAAGGAGGACAAGAAAGGAACTGCACCTTAGTGTTTAGATTGGAGACTACGACATGAAATATGTGGTCCTCGAGCTGGGATCAGAAGTAAATGTTATGATGAAGCATACTTGGGCATTGATGGGAAAACCTAAATTGATTTACTCTCCTATTAGGCTCAGGATAGCTAATCAACAAGAGGTGAGCCCTTTGGAAGATTGGAGCATGTCCCTGTGGACATCGATGGAGTGATGACATTTGCAGACTTCGAAGTGATCGATATTGTTGATGATAGCTCTCCCTATACTGCGTTGTTGGGTATTGATCAGGATTTCAACAATTTGACTATTATTGATCTGAAAAAGAGAAGTATTACATTTAAAGGTGATGGCCTTAGGGTCATTGCACCTCTTGATCTCGATGAAGGTCACATATACACAGAACATATAAGAGAAGAAGATCGTGCCTATGAGATAAAGAATATCTATAAAATGACAGGAGGACATTAGAATTATATTAATCCTATAGCAGATGGAAATCTAAGTTGGCGAAGTGAAAGTGCATGCTCATCAGATTCAGAAGAAGCATTGGAAAATTGACAGAACAGAATGTATGAAGTCTCTACGCGGAGGTGTGCCAGAGTGACTAAGGTAGTTCGCTGGATTTTCACAGAAGTAAGTAATATTCCTACATTTGATGGCTTGAATAATTTATAGACATTTATATTTGAATTTGAATGAATTGTACTAGTACAACAGAGGTTGTTGGCACTAGATGAAGCCTTGAGAGAAATGCCAACTAGATGGTGGGGAACGCACAAGAAGAACATCGCAGAGTGGGTACAATGTCGCACCTTGTTGACAATGCACTTTTCAGACCAAGTTGAATGTTGTGAAGTTCAATACATAGGTCAAAGTTGTCATAAGGACCATGTGTGAAGTTGTGAGGAATCCTGGAGAAACATTCCTAAAGAACAATGGGTACATAAGTTCATTAACACCTTAGATACTATGCCTATCAACTGGTATCTTCAAGCAAAACTACGCTTAGTCACTACAGATTGGTATGGTATGACCCAAAACTTTATAGCTATGTTCCTATTTGAAATTTAGTACCCCACAGTAGATCAAACTTTACAAATTGCAAGGCAAAAGGTCTTTGAGGAGGCACCTAACCCCCCTCTTGAACAAGAAGAAGATGAATGGACTGTGCCTCTTCAGCAGTTGCAGGGTTGTTATAATATTAATGTTGATGAGGATGATGACCCTAGGAATGTGAACATTTCAGAAACTAAAGGACAAAGAGATATATAAGGGCCAGGGATTGAATTACCTTTTGTTGGGTAGCCTATTAAAATTAAGAAGATTAATATTGGAACAGAGCAAAGACCTAAGTTGGCAAATGTTGGAGACTATTGGGATGATGCTACTATTAGTAAGATTACAGAACTATTGCATGAGTACCATGACTTGTTTCCAACCAAGTTCACAAACATGAAGGGAATTAAAGGGCCCATGGGAGAAATGAAGTTTCATTTGAAGTAAGATGCAAGGCTTGTCAAGCAGAGGCCTTATAGACTGAATCCCAAGTACAAGCAGAAAGTTAAGACTTAATTAGATAGAATGTTGGAAGGAGCAATTATAGAACCAGTCGAAGAATCTGAATGGATCAGCCCTATGGTGGTCCAAGATAAGAAGACAAGAGAAATTAGAATCTGTGTAGATCTAAGGAAATTGAATAATGCATGTTTACATGATCCATTTCCTACACCTTTTACTGATGAAGTTCTAGATAATGTAGGAGGACAGAAAGTTTATTCATTCACAGATGGATTTTCAGGCTATCACCAGATCAGTATTGCTAAGGAGGACAGACATAAGACTACATTTGCAATAGAATGGGGTTCTTTTCAGTACATTGTGATGCCTTTTGGTTTGAAGAATGCACCAACTATATTTTCCAGGGTGGTGGTTCAAGAATTTAAGGAATTTTTACATAAGTTTTTGGAGTCATACTTTGATGACTGGACCATTTTTAGTCTATTAAAAGATCATATTGAATGTTTGAGATTAATGTTGGACAAGTGCAGGCAATGTCAGATTGCCCTGAACTTGAAGAAGTGTGTTTTATTTTCACCTTTTGGAGTGTTCTTAGGAAACATTATGTGTAAGTAGGGGTTGTCAGTAGATCCTCCTAAGATTCTATCGTTGTTGATCTACCTCCCCCTACTTTGGTTAGACAGTTGCACACTGCATTGGGACACACTAGATACTACAATAAGTTTATTAAGGGTTATGCACAGATAACAACACCTATGGAGAAGCTACTAAAGAAGGATAGTAAGTTTCAATGGATAAAGGAATGCCAACAGAGCTTCAACACATTAAAGCATAAAATGATCACTGCGCCTATTTTGGTTTTTCCAGATTGAAGGAATTCCATGTTCATGTCAATGCTTCATCCATTGCATTAGGAGAATTTTTAGCACAGCCAGGTGTAGGAGATATTGACCACACTATATCTTTTTCTAGTAGGAAGCTTTCTACATATGAAATGAATTATACTACCATTGAAAGAGAAGGCTTAGCTATGGTATATGCACTGCAGCAGTTTAGACACTACTTGTTGGGAGGACATTTTAAGATGTTTATTGATCACTATGAATTGAAGTACTTATTCAACAAGCCAGTGTTGGGGGGACTAATATGCAGATGACTATTATTATTCCAGGAGTATGACTTTAAGATTGTGGTCAAGCTAGGAAGAATGAATAAGGGACCTGGCCACTTATCTAGGTTAGAACATGGAGAGGAACCTACCAGTTTGGATGATACATTACCAGATGCACAGTTGTTGGCCATCAGTAAATTTGATGATCACATCGTCGAGATAGTCCAGTTCTTGTCAATAGGAATGGCACCTCGTGAGTATACATTTATTCAAAAGAAACAGTTGGTAGTTCGCATTATAGATTTTAAACTTGTAGCTGGACAGTTATATAAGATGGGACTAGATGAGATCTTAAGAAGATGTGTTATGGAGTCAGAAAGATCATTGATTCTTGTAGAAGCACATGAAGGCATCACATGAGGACATTATGCAGGGAAATAAAGAGTGTAGAAGGTTCTCAGAGTTGGCCTCTGGTGGCCCACTTTACATAAGGATGCTAAGGAATACTACATAGCCTACGATGTATGTCAAAGAGTAGGGAAGCCTTCTAGAAGGGATGAGATGCCCTTAGCACCTCGGTTAACTTTACAGGCATTTGAGAAATGGGATATTGACTTTGTGGGACCTATCAGCCCACCAAGAAAGCACACAGGAGCTCGATATATCATCACTGCTATAAAGTATTTGACCAGATGGGTAGAAACAAGAGCAGTTAAAGACTGTAGTGAAGCTACAACTATGCAGTTCATCTTTGAGGATATCATAACCTGATTTGGATTCCCGAAGATCCTTATGAGTGATCAAGGCACACACTTCATTAAAAAAACTATTAAAGCCTTGACTCATGAGTTTGAAGTTCACCATCAAAAGAGCACACCATATCACCCCTAGGCGAATAGTATAATCAAGCTTTCAATAATATTTTGGAGACAACACTGACTAAGATTTGCAGTGTTAACAGAGGTGATTGGGATTTGAGAATTTTAGCATTGTTATGGGCTTATCGAACTACTTT
Source organism: Picea mariana (assembly GCA_032191745.1). NCBI lineage: Eukaryota > Viridiplantae > Streptophyta > Pinopsida > Pinales > Pinaceae > Picea > Picea mariana. The sequence goes on from JASDQU010215478.1 coordinate 10,916, forward strand.
CAAAAAGTTAACAACGTAGACTCCCTTCAAGTTAGTTTATGGCCAGGAAGCAGTGGTACCTATGGAATATTTGGTTCCTAGTTTAAGAATTGTAGCATTTACAGGTATGGATGACACCAACGTTGTTCAAGATAGGCTTGTGCAGTTGATGGAACTAGAGGAAGATAGGTTCATTGCAGGATTTCATCAGCAAGTACAAAAATAATGAGAAAAGGCTTACCATGACAGACATATCAAGAAGAAAGCATTTAAACAAGGCGATTTGGTACTTTTGTATGACATCAAGTTCATGAAGCATCCAAGAAAGTTTAGGACACATTGGATTGGGTCATTCGAGGTTGTCTATGTTACAGAAGGTGGAGTTGCACAGTTGAATACTCTTAATCGAGAATGGAAGGATGGTTTAGTAAATGGGAGCCGGTTGAAGTTGTATTGTGACAACCAGTTGCCTCGCAGCTATCAGTAAAAGAAAAGGAACAAGGGTATAGGTGCCAGGTGCAGTTGAAATTGGGTACTAGACATAGAAAATAAAATTTGCACATGATAGGGAGGGACAGAGCAGAAAGCATCAGTTGCTCCGCGCAGTATGCAGTCGAAGTAATACATAAGGCTCAACCCTATAGTGACTTGGGATGAATCACATGTGAGTGTTGGGGGACTGGTGTCCCTTGGTCATGTATTAAGGAAGAAAGTGAAGATAAAGGAAGAATAAAGACAAAGTATGAAGTGCACGGAAGGCACACAAACCTAGGAAGGGTCGAAGTGGTTAAAGAAGCATAAAAGAAGGAACAAAGTAAAGGAAAGGAAGTCATTGAAAGAGAAGATCAAGGAAGACAAAGAAACACGGAAGATATATTGTGGACAAGTCAGTAAGCAGAAGAAGACACTAATGGGTGCTTTGGAGCACCTCGTGGAGAAGAAGGAAGAATAGGTCAGCGAAGTCCTTGAAATGAGGGTTATGTGAACTTAGGGTTTTGGCACCTAGGCTTCGGTCCATGGTATTCTAAGAGTCATGGAATGTATAAATAGAGGTATAGAAGAGTTGAGATGAGAGGTGATAGTGGTGTTGAGATATAAAAGTTTTATTTTTTAGGGAATTCTTGTATTTTGGGTCTTCAACTCGTTGTGAAGATCGACTCTGCAACTGGGTGCGCATGGATAGGAAATAAAGAGGAAGAGAGAGAAGGATCTACAACTGAGTGTGCAGATAGAACTGTATATCTTCATTTATTCAATCAATAAACACAGTTCTGTGGACATAGCCCTACAGAGAGGGTGAACCATGTAAAATCATATTTTTCCATGTGGTTGATGCTTTGTTAGTTACTACCTTTTACACTGTTATTTTTCCAGTCGAAGATAAGAAGATACAACTTACTTCGTGAAGCTAAGAATAATACTGTTACGAATCTCTGGGATATTTTGCGTTGTTATTTTGGAATCATTTTGCATTTCCTTTGGTTGTAGACACCTGTGTCCTGCAACCCACCTATTGCTACTTCAGGTGAGACTTCATCTACTTCACAAGTGTTTCTGTAAGGGCCAGTAGTTAGGATTTGTTGGTGCGATGTTACAGTTGAACCCTAGGTATTACCCTATGCCAATAGAAGATCGTGTAGAAATTGAATGTTTGAGATTGAGATGTATAGGGTCCTCTAATACACCAATGGATCCTCCACTAGTCAAACCAGTGGGAGGATTGTGCAAGTTGTTGCTACCGCACCTTTTCATGGACTTGTCTAGTATCATGCCTTTTCAACTAATCAAGGGGGTCAGGGTAACGAATATTATGAAATTTGTTGAAGTCACTGGCATTCTCTAAGGCATTGTCCCATTTTACAAAGGTATACACACGCACTAAATACCATGTATTGAGAGTTATGTGCTTCACCCTCCCATAACACCAATTAATGTCACACTCTAGATGCACTTGCAGACAGATTGGATTGATCTACACTTAGAGTCAATGAAAGACCTCAAGGACCTGGAGGAGATCATAGAGGCAGAGGTGGATACCGAGGCAGATAAACTTGCGAAAGAGGAAATGTTCATTGGTACAATTACGATAAGAAAGGGAATCCAGTGAGAGTATTTCCCCATCCAAGAAGAACCTGGTGTGCACACTATAGGAATAACACTCATGCTATTGAAGACTATCTGGACTTGATTTCTAAATGGGAAGATTGTGCCAGGTAGAGAGGATCCAATCTGATAAATTTTGAACCCAAAACTATGGAAGAAAGAGGGGGGCCTAATATTAATATCATCACCAGAGGAGGAACAAAGACTGGTGTGGATGCATAAATTCCACATCAAATAAAAATTCAAAAGGTTGTACCAGAAAATACCAAGTTTGATCATTACAGTAGAAGGAATTATTTAAGAGTGCAGTATAAACTTTTACACAGATGCCTAGTCCTTCAACACCTGGGATTGAAAAATCAATTTCTAAGTTGAATCCTCATCATCTGAGGGTCGCTAGAGAGTCATATTGTTAGATGGAAACCTCAGGTAAGTCAAAAAAGGTTGTTGATATTTGGCTTCAACTATTATATGATATATTGTATGATGAAAACCATATTAAGAAGTTACAAAAAACAATCAAAGTGGCCTTGGGAGATGAAGGAAACCCAGAGGAATTTATTTCCACTAACTGATGCAGGAGCATCGCTCCACCTCAGCAACATGCCAAAAAAACAATGCATCCATGCACTTTGAGGTAACATGACCCAAAGAAGGATGCGCTAGTCCTTTCAAATTTTGAGTTGAATTTAAAATTTTAAATGCAAAATTTAATGTAATTAATGTTTAGCGGGCTCAAGGAAAGTTGAGCCCATTTGTTTTTACGGTCTTCATGTGAAGTCACCTTTAATGGATGACAGGTAGATAGATTTAGGTTTGATTCAGACTAGTTATCAATTAAATGTAATTGATTGTAAGTTAATGCGAGTAGGTAGATGGAGAAAGGCGCGAGAAGCCCCTCTTTTGTAAAAAGATATTTTGTATTGAGAATTCATTAGTCAGTCAGAGGGAGTTAGAGGAGAGAGTTAGCTTCTAAGGAGAGAATAGCAGAGTGAGAGAGGAGAGGAGAAGACCTTAGACTCAATTGCAATCTATCCTTGTAAACATCGTACAGACCATTCATATATTAATACAAAAAGCAGTTTTTCCTACCCATAAGGTTTCTATGTGTTGTTATATTCATTTTCTGAATGTTCTTATTGTGTTTTTCTATGAATTCCATGGATGCATGTTATATTCCCTTTGAAGGAAGTACATAGAAATTACCTATCTGTAATACTATGAGTAGTTCTAGGCTCTCACAGCTGTGCAAGGAGTGCACCTTAGAGTTATTAAAGAACTCTAAAAGGCCAACACAAGGTGTGCATGAGAACGCATCCAACATTTTTGTGAGGAGCATGTTAGGTGGGCACACCAAAACTAGTCTTAATCTCAAAAGGAAAAGGATAGTGCAAAGTCTACACTTCAGAGTTACTAAACACTCTGAACTCAAACACGAAGAGTACGTAGGGGATATTTTGAGGTCTCAAGGATTCAAATAAGGAGTCTCTGTAAGGAGTGCATTGAGCAGGCACAAGGAGTGAATGAGAATCATATTTTGAGTTATGTGAGAAGGTTTCCAAGCATTCACACCAAAAGTTAAGAATCAAAGGAGAGTCGAGTGCAATTCTGCAAAGAGAGCTCAAAGAGTGTGCAAGTGAATTTTTAGAATTCAGGACTTGGGAGGTGAGTGCAAGGAGTCCACAAAGCCAACACATTGTTGAAGTGTTGTTAACAACTCAGGAGGAAGAGCGAAGTCAGCAAGGAGAGTTATGAAGGAAAACTTTGAAAGTGTTTGTGAAGCTTTGGATAATGAGCACAAAGTTCCCGAGCGAGAGCATGAGAAATTGTTGAAGGAACAAAGGGTTGAGCCCCTTTTCCAACCAAAGAATTCAAAGTGACTGGAGGAATAGTGAAGTGTGCACATGGGATCCATAAGACATGCAAAGACTGAAAACAGTTTATGTCCTACACTGTAGAAGAAGCGCAAGTCATGTAAGTGAACTTGTTTCAAGTTCAAAAGATTAGGGGGTGCAGTGTAGGCAGAGGCCAAGTAGTCAACTCACAAAGAAATATTCAAAGGTCAACACCTTTGAAAATTATCAAAGAATCCTTCGTTGGAAGGAAGGCAT
>JASDQU010215480.1:1593-18306 GCA_032191745.1 Picea mariana
GGTATCCATTGATCTTCCTCTTGGAATCTGCTACAATGAAGGATTTAAATCAGTTTCAGAGGATATAGAAGACTCTTCATGTGATAATGAAGAGGAAGGGGAGATCATAGATGATGAATCTGAACAATATTTTGAAATGGAATCTTACTGTTGCATTGAAAATGAAGATGGCATGGCAGATCCAAATGAAGAGGTATCATTGGAGAGTGATTGCACAGAAGTTTCAGAGAATCTATAAGAGGATACAATACTTCTTTCTTCCCTGAAATATATTAGTCAAAATTATTTTGAGATGGAGATTTCTTATTTCAAGGATGGTCATGAGTTGCAAACACCTACTGTTGTTTCAATAAATTTGGTATGTGTTGATGAATGTTTACATTTTCAAGAAGACCCAGAGAAGATTTTTGAATTTTCATATTTTGATTTTCCTTTTGAACATTGTTGTAATGAAGAACTTGAGACAATTATAGAACATAGAAAGGATGGATTCTACAGTAGTGAAGAAGAGGAAGGATTTTTTGAATTTGATTTTTAAATGGATGTCAATTATGGATATATTCATAAGGATTTTCAAGAAAGGGCCATCTTTTCTTTCATACATGTTGATCAAAATCAAGATTGTGTTGCTGAAAATTTTGTAAATGTATTTCAAGGTGACATTATTGATGATGTGTTGCCCCTTGTTTTTTATGATCCATTTTCTCCTCAATGGTTGGTTCATGAGGAATTTTCTCATATTGGATTCTACAATACATATCTTTTTTTTTATGAATACAAATTTGAAGAATATGTGTGGAGTTCTGCAACATCATTCACAAAAATTTGAAGAAGAAATATGTCCATATTTGACTATCATGACACAGAATCATAGATTTTATTAAAGAACACATATCTAAAGTGGATTTCCCAAAAAATGTTATTAGTGCACATGTTTATGCAAGTTATGAGGGTTCTGATGAAGGGTTTCAGATTGACGAAATATTTTCATTTTTTCTTGAAGGTACAGATCTTGATCATTGTGGACAAGAATCAGCTGAACTCTTAGCATGTGATGAATCTTTTGTACTTCCTCCTTTTTCTTCATCAGAATTACAAGAAGATATATCAAAGGGTATTCAAGAGCAATTCAGACAAATCAATATCCATGGTCTCATATGACTCAAGTTATATGAAGCTTATGTTCTCAGATCATGAGTATGAACTTCATAATCTGTTGTAGTCTCTGCTTTTTCTTGTTCTTATTGTGCAAAAGTACATACAAGGAATTCATCCAAGCAATAAAAATCTTGCCCGGTATCATTGGAAGTATCATTTTACTTGATCAAAGTAGCTGGACTTATTAGAGTAGCAGGGTTATGTACATAAATAAGTTGGTAGTCAAGAAATTTATTTCAGTTTGTGGAGTTTGTATTAATTTTACGTCATTCACCATAGGTTACTTCAACAAGTAGGTAGATTTCTAATGCTATAACAGGTCTAAAGAAAATGCATATTTCCGAGAATACTATGTAGCCCAACAAAAGAAGGCACTTGGTCTACAGTTCTCATTAGAACGCAAGGGTATGTTGTCCTCGTTGGATCCAAATGTTAGTACTATATTTGTTCTTGTCGAAGATATGAAGGCTTACTAAAGTGGTCAAGCTATGATTGAAAAAATTAGTGGTAGAAAGGCAACATTCATAGCCCCTAAGTAGTCAAGAGTCAAACTTTATTAAGTCATAATGAAGAAATAGCAAGAAAATCGATGCCCTTGTACGCATAAGGAAAACATTAATCCCTCGGGTGCTTATCGGAGGTCCAAAAGATCTTGTCGCGTGAAAATAGGGCCTAAGTCTATTGGTCATGGAGATTACCACAATATTGTGGCCTAAAAGCGTAGCATCAATGGTTTTTCAAACCTTGAAATATCGATGACTCAGATATCACTGTGCACCCTCTTTCAAATCAACAGTCAATATTGTCCTTTCGTCGAAGTCACATTTTGATCCAATCCTCGAGCACACCAATGGTGCACCTTTCATGGACGGTCCATAGTTCATCGCTCCATCAATCATGTCCTAAGATATCAATGACCTGGATTCGATCCATGACCCCAATGCATCAACTCAACATTACATGTGTCCTGCCAGCATAGCACTGCCAAGGCCAACCAACAGCCCCCACGTGGACGTGTGGGACCCGCCCCATGCATAGGTCAATATCTCAAAACAGGATGACACATGTCTGTTGACGGGCGAAATTGACCGTCCATCAACTGGAAGAGTGGATCCGGTCCGGGATTGTCTAAATAACCCAAGTCGTTTGGAATAACCCACCCTGACGGGTTTAGCGGCTCCGTTAGTCGATCTAAGTCCTAAGGAAACAAAAGAAAACTACTCTAAATTAACTAATCTAACTAAAAATAACTATTAAAACAAACTAATAAACAAATCTAAACTATTTATATATACAACTTACTATCTAATACTACACAACTATAACTCTATAAAATCAAATGTTCAATTACTAACAGAATCAAATTTAATTACAAATGTATAATATTTACAAATTACAGATTTGAATGAAAACTTGAAAAACTCATTTGTAATTTGTCCTAAGACAGCGAGACCATTGTTTTTTTATTTCTATAATTTTATAAAAAAGAAATAAAACGAAAACTAACTAAGCTAAGCAACTAAAATAATAACTCTAACTATGAATCTAAACTAGCATAAATCTATCTAAACTACTTATACTATACTAACGAATTAACTATCAAATCACAAACAACACACTGACCTGAAGAAACGCTTCAAGCTTGTCCTGTATGCAATGATTGTCTTAGCTGATCGGAGGGAGGAAACACGCACCGGATTATCCACTAGCTTCTCGTAAACTAGAAGCAGTTGTGCTCTTCAAATATAATTACAGGACAAACAAGACATAAAAATTTACAGCAACCTTATGATTTATAAATCTTCACAGTTAGATTAATCTGCACTCAAAGATCTATACAAAATGATTCAATTAATGAAGAAGAGAAATCTGTGATTCATTAACTAAAACAAAGTAATTGTTGTACTTTTAAATAATGAAAGAAATCAGATATGGATAACACTTTAATCAAATCACATCATCCTGCAATAGATTATGATAGCTAAAGTAGTCTATAATCAACTACAAACTGATACGAATAAAACTTGAAACAAAAGTTTGATATATTGAAAGCGAAAGCTATTACAAGACACCAACTCTCATCTCAGTTTGTATCATAAATCAATAGTCTGGTTCTCCCACAAGTGAAGATGATTCTTGTTTACAAAAAATAAGAAGTATTTAAAGACTTCCCACAGGGTAAAACATCCCTGTGGGAATTATCAAAGCAGTTTTACAAAAAATCTGGGATAATATCCCAAATTCCTATTTTTCCCTATGACTAATAATTGAAAACTATATCTAAATTGTTGTAGCATGTCCAATTAGTCAATGAAATTCGTGAGTACCTGTAAGTAGAAAAAAATACAGAAGTTTAGATAGTGTTTATTGATAAAATTGGCATAAATCTAATTCTGGCGATTCTGTAGCTGGTCTATTTGCAAACAAAATCATTTTAAATTAACCAAATGATAACAAGAATGTATGCTATCTATTAAACCATTCTTTTATTACTAATTCAAAACAGACAGGATCATTTTGAAAATTGAAAATCAACAAAAACGTTTTTGAATCAATCCAAATGATAACAGAAATGCATATGGTGAATCAAACAACTCTTAATTACTAAAACAAAATCATTTTTTTTTTCAAAAACAAACCAAATCGTTTATGAATCAATACAATCAAAACAGAACTAATACTCGATTTAGCAAACCAATCCTTTGTACATGATTCAATAGTTTATATTAATTCAAAACGAAATCTTTTATGTTAATTCAAAATAGAAAAACGAAATCATTTCTGGTAATTGGAAGCAAACGGGATTGTTTTAATCTATTAAAAGCAAACAGAGCTAATTCAGGGAAAACACCATCAGCTAATTCAAACCAAATCATTAAAAATCGATGTTGAAATACATACCTGGGCAGTAGGAAAATGATTCGATTTGGTCAAGATAATTTCGAGCTAACAGTGGCAGTGGTTGCCTCTCCATTAAAAGAACAGAGCCTATTGTCTTGCAATTTGCTGACAGACTGCTTGATGAATCTTTGGATTGATCAAGGGTTTGATAGAGGGCAAGAGGCACAAGGCTGGACAAGGTAGATCAAGTGAGAGAGGTTCTGAGATCCAGGTCTGGAGAAGTAATAAACAATCCAGCAAATGCACACAGACCCAAAACTCACCTTACAGCCACGGAGAGGATCTGAAACTTGACCTATAAAACACGAGCTAGATCTCTGTAACAACTTGATTTCTGGGGAAACCGCCTGCCTTGAAGTTCAAGGGGATAAATTGGGTTCTGGGTTTTCAATGGTTTGATCTAATTCAAAACCGTTTGCCCAGAATCGCTCACGCAAAAATGTGGCTCTGGGAAGAAATTACAGGGGCAGTCTTCTCTGGCAATCAAACAGTAACTGGCTCTAAACACCATGGGGGTTAAATTTTCCCTACAAGAGCCAGGAGAGAACACACAGCGAGTCGGGCTAAGGTACAAGGGTTTGAACAGGGTATGCTCATATATTTTCCCAAAACTAACAGAGATAACCCGGGATAGGGGGAAAGCATTAATGACCAAATATGCGAAGGTGGTGGAGCTACCTCAGACCATGCAAAACAGTCATTTCCCACAGTACAACCGACAGCACATATAGCGAATCAAATCAATATTGTATATATTAAAAACCATGCCATTCAAACCATTAATGAAATCTATGATAAGTGGATCAAACATTTGCGCTAGCAATAGTCTTAGCATAGTTTTAAAACCAAAGTAATGATTCGAAATCAACACCAAGGGTTTGATCAAATCAAATATGTGTTGTATGACATGATTTATAGCAAGGGTATAACCACAACACCAATGTATTTTCATGAAAACAATGTGTAAAATAAATCGATCAAAGACTATAGAAATCAAACCAGCAATGCATCAATGATTGAATCACAACCCTTAACAATTCATCACAATCTCATAAAAATGGAAATCATATTAACAACAGAAATGCCAAATGAGTAAAGAATCTTGGAGTCTTGTCAACTGTATAACGATAAATAAATTGGAAATGCAATGAACATAGAGACAAGAGTAATCATGACAATCCTTTATTTGTTAATATGACTTCGAAATCAAAATTTTCACGCTTGCAGTCGTGAAGACAAGAACAAAGGTAAGTGTGCGAATAGCTCGAACATAATGGTGTCATTTTATTGCAAATATTGCAACTAAAATCAAAGTTTGCAAAACTCTGGTGGAGGGAGCTTATAAGGACAGTAAAAAAAAATGCGAATTGGCTGCCAACAATGTCCTACCTGTCTTCCACATCATCTCTAATGCGGACCAATGAGAAGACACCATGTGTCCATGGTGATGTCAAAGTAATGATATTTTCCTTAGCCTATTTTGGGTTGTTGGTCGAGCCAGATTGATGACTTTCATGCGTCGTCGAAATTCCCCTAGTGGCTCCAAATTTACGGTTGAGATTTACCCTCAGAGTTCCCTCATCGGAGTCATGTTGAATGACCATACCCTAACCATTCCAATTGGGCACCCACAATGGACGTTCTTGATCTTCTCTCAGAACTTTTTCAAGTGGGACCGATCAACATTCTATATCTGCTATCAGGTATCAAAGCTTCCTAGTCAAGTGTTGCATTAGCACGGAAACGAAGAACTATCAGATCCAATCAGATACTTCTAGGTGGACAAGAGGAAACTACCAGATACAAAGTTCAACACACCAAAAATGGTTGACACATGTCACACTCCCCTGCCACATCAGCTCCAGCATGGACCAGTATAAGGTCACAACATATCCAGGGTGACGTCATCCTACGTCAGCCTGACCATATTTTCCTTAGTCATTTTTAGGTTCTTAGTCAAGCCAGATCAATGGCTTCCATGCATTTTTGTACCTCCCTGTGCAGCTCTAGATCAACAGTTGATATTTACTCTCGGAGTCCCCTCATCGAAGTCATTTTGGAAGATCACACCCTGACCACTCTGATGTGCACCTCCAAAAGACGGTTTAGATCCATTCTGACCTTTTTAGAGTGGGGCTGATCAACATTCTAGATCTACTCTCAGGTATCAAATATTCCCATCCAAGTGTCATATCAGTGCACTTGCGGAGCACTGTCAGGGAAAATTGACGACTACCACATGGACATGGGAAACCCATCGGATACACATGTTAGCATTTTAAAAATGGGTGATATGTGTCACACATTCCTAACACCTTAGTTCAAGAGTGGACCAATAAAAATTCACCATGTCTGAAAATGATGTTATCATGACAGTATTTGCCTTAGCCGATTTTTGGCTCTTAGTCAAGCTAGATCGACGACTCTCGTTCATCATCGGACCTCTCTTCAAAGATTCAGATATACGGTTGAGATTCACTCTCGGAGTTCCCTCATAGGAGTATTGTTGGAAGACCATACCCAGACAAATCCAAGGGGCACCATCGATGGATGATCCATATTTTCTCTCGGCCCTCTTTCAAGGAGGACCGATCAATGACCCAGATCTCATCGTGCCCTCAATCATGCTTAGAGAGATCGACAGTTCGGATTTTATTCATGCCCCTAGCATGATGATTCAACGTTACACATGGCTTGCTAGCAAAGCATTGTTAGAGACAATCATAGTTTGTCATGTGGACATGTGGAACCCACCAAAGGTACCCAAAAGCATATCAAATTCGGGTGGCACATGTCATGCTCCTCAGCCACATCAACGCCAATGAAGACCAATAGCAAGGTTCCATGTGTCTTTGTTAACATCAACAAGATAATATTTTCCTTAGCCAAACTTTAGTTTTGACCACTTCCTATCAACGTTCCATATGTTCTCTCAGACCTTTTCAAATGGGACTGATCAATGATCCAGATCTGATCCAGTATAGTCCATGGGGTTCTTGTCAATGGACTCCTTGTTTGAATCCCAGAACCTGATAGCTCTGACGGGTGCACCTTTGATCGATGACTAAGATTACTCGTCGAATTTGATCCGAGTGTTTCTCAATCTCAAGCCTATGCAAATTTAATTTTGAGCACCCAACAATAGAAGAAATGATTACAGATACTCTTCAAGGATAGATCTCGAGTGGATGTTTTGACCTATAGGTTTCCAGTTGCCCCATGATATCAGCATAATAGATTTCATGCAGGTAAAAGTAATTAATTTTGACTAGAGGAGAAACCTCCCAAGAATCAAGAAGCCGTAAAGATTATCCAATAAGTTGAAACTGGTTTCAAGAAGCGGTTTTAGGGCATGAGAGAGAGAAATAAAAGACAATGAAGGCACCCATTATTAAAATAAAAGACAATGAAGGCATCCATTGTTATTTTCGGCACTTTGGGGACTTAAATAGTTTCATCTAACCAGAGCTATTCGAACATGGAGATACCTTGAGCACAGTTAGATGATAAATGCAGCAGGAAACCAGAGATTCATCCCATGAATTTAAGTTTCAGTCTGTAATTATTCATTATGTTGTATATGTGTTCTTGTAAATCATCTCCTCCCATTGTTGATTTTCTTGTATCATATCTTATTTATAAAAAAACAAACAGCATGTCATTCCTCATATTCAGTGTTACTATATGATGTTTGGTTATGATATAGAAGTGATTTCCTCTAAATGTATGACCATTTCTTGTCATTTATTTGTGCATTTAAATTATATGCAGAGGGTACCTCCATGTATTTGAGTGTATAAAGGTGTTAACTATTTGAAGCATATTTTTATTGATCTGTATACATATGTTAAAGTTGTTTATTTCTTAATTGCTCAGCACGTTATTCCTTTCCCATAGGCTACAAGATTGATTATGAGCAATGCCCTATATGTTTATTGTGTTCTTTCCTCTAATCCACTATTTCATCTCCATTTTAATCTTGGTTGTCTGAAACACTCGTAGATATATGCCTATGATAGTTAAGAGCATTTTTTATCTAAACTGAGAATTGTTTTAGGTCCTATAATTTCAAAAGAAACAGAGAGAGAGAGGAAAAAACTTCTCAATATTTCACAATTTTTTATTACAAATTTGGCCTTAAGATTCATCACAAGTCTTGGCCCCTGGGGTGCCTCGGAATTGTTCCAACAATAGCCTGGAACATTTCGAGGGATAACAGTTACCATCGACTAAATTGATTATTGCACTCCCAACATGTGAGCTAATTCTAGCACCAACGTGCCTTTTATGTGTGATTCTTTTGGGGGATACAAAAGTGTCGGTACAGGTATGTTCAAAGATTCATCTATTATGGGGATTGTAACACCCTGTGTTTTGATCCCCTATATTAAATAATGTGTTGCTACATTGTTGAGAGGCCAGAGTGCCCAAACAATTATTAAAAGGCCAATGTGCCTAAGAAATGTAATCTGTGATAATTATTAATAATAAATACATCATTGGCTGCTATACGGAAAATTACTAGAGTTATAGAGGGTATGATTCCATGAGAGAGGGGACTTGAGGGGCTAAGTGTTTAATTCATTTTTAATTACTTGTTTTGTTTAATGGGGGGGGGATCGATTATGTGAGCTCTTAGGGGGGAGGCCAAGAGGTTCTTGATCCCCGTGAATTACAAAAACTCATCCTTGGTCTATGGAAGGGGTTCCCCGGTTGGCTAATTCTCTCATTCATTTTGGTCATCCACCCACTCTCATTCCCATCCCCATTTTTGGTGTTTTTGTTGGTCGCCTCACACATTCATTCCCCAATTTTTCATAGTTCATCCTCTCTCGTGGATTATGCAATCCATTCATTCCTTCACTCACTCATCTTTCCTCGTTCACGTTTGTCTTGGGAAAGGAAATTGGACCATTGAAGAACAACCATGGTTTTGTTGGATGTAGAGATTGCTAGTTTAATCCAACCATGATTTGAGGCCTACATGTTTGAGATGTTCGGCCTGTGTTCATCTTTTCTCATAGTTGTGAGTCCTGAGAGTCCCATCATGGATATTATGGACCATTTGCACTGGAGCCCTAGAAGGAGAAGGAATTCTTGAGGGACTGTGTGGTAGAGAAGGGTGGAGGTCCATTCTCTTGGGTGGTGCAGGCTAGGTAAAAGAGAGATGGGTATTGATTGTTGTGAGTGTTGGAGAAGACTATGAGAGATTGAGTGTTGATTGGTTTGGGAAGCCTAGTAACATTATGGAACCATCCTTGTGTATTCATAGCCCTGGCTCGGAGTGACATTGTTGTTGAGACTTGGAACAACAATGTCTACGATTGGGTGGAACATCCTTGGTCTGCAGCCAGTCGGTGGTTCTCTTCTATAAAAGATAAGTTCTCTTTGTTATGGTTTCCTTTTCTTTTGTATTTATTTTCACTGCATATTAAATTATTATACTTGAGAGTTGTACTTATAATATGCATGCTTTATAGTTAATGATGTACATGGTATATTGTGCATGTCTTTTATGTTGTAGTATGAATCTTGATCATTGCATGTATGTATTTCATATTCTTTATTAACTAATTGTTATCAGAGATTCGAAATCATCCAAGAGGTGCATTCATAGTGTGGCATGTCTGGCCTATGGGAGGCTGGGTATGTTACAAATTGGTATCAGATCTTCTGGTTCAAACACCGGACTGTTACGGGCCATAACAAGTGCAAATCTGGAAGATTCACTGTCATATATTTTATATATTTGTGCGAATTTGGGGAAAAATGGTGAAAACATTTGAATGAAATCCCCCAAATTCATGAACGGATCTGAGTTTGAATGATTCTAGGATTGTATAAGTAGTTAATGGATTCAATCTGTGGAGTTGCAGAGCTGAATTCGACTTAGAAGGTCGAAAAATTCAAGTTTTAATGGCTGCTATAATGTTAGACAGAGTTTGGAGAATCGACAATTGAGATCGTGTTCAATCTTGGATCGACGGTCTAGATTCGTCCTTGAAAAATTTTAAAACTTCAAATGTTTACAAAGTTTGGAGAAATTACCAAATCGACGGTTGGGATTGATTCGGTGATTTGAAAAATGAGGAAGATCGACGGTTCGTATTCATTTTGGTTGTTTGGAAAGTTGGAGAAAATCAACGGTCAATATCATCTTAGTTGGGAGATCAACGACCCGGATTCACCTGGGATTTTGTCAAAAAAAAATTCTAAGTGTGGAAGTTCGCCAACAAAAATCGTTGACGGTCCGATCATCATGGATCGGAAAGTTTAGTGAAGTGTTGAAGATTGACCAAAGAAAATTTTCGATCGCCGATACNTTTTTTTTTTTTTTTTCCTGGACAAAGAAAATCTCCCAAAGTCCTGAAACTCCGGAGTAAATATGGACCCTTCATATTCATGGACACGTGTCTGAAGGATAGCAAGGGTTTGTAAATTTAGCATTCAGCAGTCTGGGAGTGTGGTGGTGTTCATCAACAAAAACCTCTGAAGTCCTGAACTTTGGAGTAAATATGGACTACTCGTGTTTGAGGACACATGTCCACAAATCATCACATTCAGGAATTCAATGTTTGAGGGATTTGTGGTGTAGATTGGAGAAGTCTCTCGAATTTTCGAAGTCCCGAAGTTGTGAGGCACTAGAGTGACATGGCCTGTTGATGTCACCTAGGGTCATGTGGACACACTTGATGCTTACCACGTGTCATCATGTCTCATGTTTTTACAAGCTCATTCATGCCAGTTAGTATATGACACATGTCACCCGTCAGATAGGGTCATGTGTATGTTCCTTATTTTCTACCATGTAGAACCCCTTGGTGCTTAGTTACTGATGAAGAATCTGGGAGTTCGTCGGTTTAGTGTTTTGAAGGAATGAAGTGTGATGAAGGTGAAACCCTCAAAGCCTCAAAGCCCAGAGCTGCGAAAAAAATCCTAGTCGTTGATTGGGAAAGGATACATGGTGACATATCCTACACTTCAGAGACTTGGCACTCCGAAAGAGTTGAGAGTGTGGACAGTCTAGACCTCCCGAAGCCCAGATTCCCAGATCTCCTATTAACCTTCGATCTTAGCCCTCTATTAATTTTAAACCACATGATCTCAAATATAATAGTTCTAGAAAAGAAAAGCGCATGTGTAGAATTTGGCCCGCGGTTTCGAGTTGTCGTCACTTGGGAAAGTGGTTTGAAGGAAGCACCTGTGCAGAATTGATTTTTGTATCGGACCCAGGGTAAAATGGAAGTGTTATTTATATACATTCTTCATGAGTTGAAAGGAAATGTAGCATTATTAAAAAAAAATGTTTATCATATGCTTAATTCTGACAAAATGGTCACTTGCACATTTTGCAGAATTAAGGGATTTAAACATATCATCTCATAATGCGTATTGAATAAATGGAAGAAGGAAAGGGAGCCTCCAACCATGATAAATAGGTTAAAGTCTAGAATACCAGAATTGGCAATGCAGAGACAGAATCCAACGGACGCAAGGGCTGAGGGGAGAAAGAAACATTGCTAGAAACTGTGAAGAGAAGTGCATAGCTACAAGGCAGACAATGAGAGGATTATGAGAGATAAAAGTCAGACAAATGCTTGAGTGTTTTAAAGCTTAAATCAGTTGCAATTTCAAGCCAAGAATGTCTCAAAGCAAGAGGAAGAAGACAGGTGTCATGAAAGAAGAGATAATCATGGAAGAAAGGGTTATTCCAGAAGTGCTAGAAGAGCTCATAGACATCACTCACCTCCTTACTCAACAAGAAATTTTTACGCATCTGAATATTCCTTAAGAATTATAGAGGTGTCTCCTATTAGGAACCATAGAAGGATACATGAGGTGGACAGTTTGCAAGAAAAGTTGAGGAAGCTCAAGCCGCCATCCTTTGATTATGAAAGAGAAAGGGAAGATGATGTTGAATCATGGTTGCTTGGACTCAGGAGATATTTCCAATTGCACAACTATTCATCAAATATAGAAGCCAAAATTTCCACCTACCACTTACATGGGAAAGATGCAATGTGGTGGGATCAACTGAAGCAAGTTGAACATATTAATGAGAATAGGATTACTTGTAAGCAATTCAAGAAGTATTTCCAAAAGGAGTACCTCTCAGAGCAATTCTATGACAAGAAAATGTAGGATTTCTTTGAACTTAGGCTAGGAAGCATGGCCATGGTAGAGTATGAGAAGAAGTTCTTGGGGTTTTTAAAGTATGTTTGGTTTATAAATGATGAAAAGGTAAAGATACATAGGTTTTTTTAGTGGACTTTCATCCTTTTATAAAGAAAATATTTGGTATGATGAGCCCAAGACCTTGACTGAGGCCATCGGGAAGGCTAAATACCTATATGAGAAAGTGTTGTTGGACTAATCGATAAGTGAGGACACAAATAGATCTCCCTAGTTTCACCCCAAAACTAGAACAAAACAAGACAGAATATAAAACTTTCCCTAAGTTTTAATTATCAAGCATACTAACTAACAAGAGATAAATGGCATACCTTTTAAATGTCGTTTGTCCTCGCTAGTGCCATTCTCGCTCTATTCCAAGGCTTATGGGATGTTTAACCTGTAAAAATGACACAAGCCAATGAAGTGAAATCAACAATGTATACTCAAAAAAACCTAGGTATGTGATCAAGGAGTCATACAATAAAATAAGACCAATTTTATGGGAAAGAAATATATCATTGTATTAAAGAATGTGGAAGAAAGATACAACTAGATGCCTTGATGTTGTAAGGTCCCTTCTAATAGTTCATTTCTTCCCACACACTTCTTCTCCACGGATTCTAAGATCAAAAATCCATCTTGACAAAGAAAAGCTAAAATACACAAAAATTACTCAAGATCACACCAAAATCTATCCAACTCAATACAAATCAAGCTAACTTTCCCAAGCTAACAATCTCAAGCCAAATTTCCAATCCAAGTTTCTCCATGAGAGCTCCTCTCCTTTTATAAGATGAAGAGGATAAGGTGAAGAGTTTAGGATGATCCCACTAAATCAGAAAAGTGAGTAAGATCCAAACCGATCAGAGGCCACCTCACCAGAGAAGCTTCTCCTTCTAGAAGCATTGAGAGGATTCTCATTTTTTCCACGTACGAAAATCGTCGCACCCCTATAACTTAGCAGAGTGCAACGACGTCGCGGGGAAAGTTTAGTACAGAAAGCGACGATCTGGGATCGTCGCACCCCTAACATTATGTAGGGTGTGATGATCCTCCTTAATAAGGTTCTTACAAAGGAAAAGACAACTTATTCTCTTAGGCAAATTTCTTCTCCCTTCTTTCTTCAGGAATTTGGGCCATTGATCCTTCTAAAGACAAGGATAGGTTTACATCATTAACGGTCATAGGGGTGACGAAAATAATGTGTAACAGCAAAGCCAAGGAAAAGAGTCCATGCAGAAATCTTGGAAGAATAAGAAGAAGGAGAAGTTTGATCAGAGGAAGAAGGGATTCAAACCTCCTTTCAATAGAAATGAGCCTAATAAAAATCATCAAGACCAGTATGCTAAGGGTGGATCCAAGAGAGAAGACTTCTTGGGAAAAGAGGAATACCACCAATCTAATGTTGGGGATGCAAAAAAATCACTTGTACAAGGATTTCCCACACAGAAAGGACAGAGTGAAGACTGTGCAAAACATCTAAGAGGCTACAACAGTCGAATACATGGGAAGAATTTATGCAGCCTTAGAAGATCGACAAGCAGAATACCAATCCAACATGATCGAGGTGGAAGGTAGGATCATAAATCATCATGTTGCTATTATAATTGGTTCATGAGCAATTCATTGTTATATTGATCCTAAAATAGTGGATAGTTTACATTTGGAGAAAAGTAACCTTGGAAAATCAATTTTGGTTCAACTAGCCACTGGAACCAGAGGGAGAATCCATGAGGTGGTCAAAAGTTGTTCCATAAGTATTAATGGTGTGAATATTGGTGTTTATCTAAATATCATACCATTGGGGTCTTATGATATTCTAATTGGAATGGATTGGTTGGAAAAACATCGCGTTGTCCTAGATTGTCATAGAAAGACATTTACATGTCTTGATGGAGATGGAAAACAGAGCATTGTGAAAGGAGTTCCAAGACCCGTCTCTATAAGGGAGATTTCAGACTTAAAACTAAAGAGATGTTTCATAAATGGATGTCATTTGTATGCATCCCATGTGGAGGAGCCAAAATATACAAAGGGGCCAAGCCTTGAATATTTCTCGATACTACAAGAATTCGATGATGTATTCCAAGAAATACCAGGGTTGCCACCAAAAAGGGAGATAGATTTCTCTATTGATCTAGTGCCAGGAGCTGCCTTGGTGTCAAAAAAACATTACAGAATGAGTACACCCAAGTTAAAAGAATTACAAATGCAGTTGGAGGAATTGTTGAAGAAAGGGTACATACGTCCCAGTTTTTCACCTTGGGGAGCACCAGTACTCTTTGTCAAAAAGAAGGATGGAACGTTGAGGTTGTGTATCGAATTTCGACCGCTGAATAAGTCTACTATAAAGAACAAGTATCCTCTACCAAGAATTGATGACCTCTTTGATCAGCTAAGAGGAGCAAAAATAATTTCAAAGATAGACTTGAGATCAGGATACCATTAGGTAAGAATCAAGGAAGAATGCATCCATAAGACAGCCTTTAGAACCAGGTGTGGGCATTATGAATTTGTAGTGGTGCCATTTGGACTAACCAATGCACCATCTCTCTTTAAGTGCTTAATGAATGGCATATTTAGAAATTACTTGGATCGGTATGTCGTAGTATTCCTGGATGACATCCTTGTCTATTCTAAGTATGAAGAGGAGCATGAACATCACCTAAGATTGGTATTGCAAGTTTTGAGAGAACAGTAGTTTTATACCAAGCTAAGTAAGTGTTCTTTTTATCAAGAACAAATCTATTACTTGGGGCACATTATTTCAGAATAGGATATAGCAGTGGATCCAAAGAAGATTGAGGACATTAGAGGATGGCCAACACCCAGGAATATTTCATAAGTCAGATCTTTTATGGGGTTAGTTGGTTACTATAGAAGATTTATAGCAGGGTTCTCTAAGATTGTTCATCCCATCACTTCTTTGCAAAAGAAGGGAATTAAATTTGAATGGATAGAAAAATGTGAAGAAAATTTTAATTCACTGAAGGAATTACTTACTAGTGCACCTATTTTGAAGATTGATGACCCAAATGAGAATTTTTTGGTATGTACATATGCATGCAAGGAAGGGCTTGGTGGAGTCCTCACTCAAAATGGGTATGTCATTAGTTATGAGTCCATAAAGCTTAAGGAACATGAGAGGAATTATGCCACACATTATTTGGAGCTTGTTGTCATTGTTCACGCATTGAATATGTGGAGGCATTTGTAAATGTGTTGAACCTGCACATAATAGATCTAGCTAGAAAATACCACACACATTTGCAGAGAGAAATTGTGAAAGAAGCAAGAGAGAAAGAATGGAAGAATTCTCATTAACCGTATTCCACACTCAAAGAGTGAATAATTAACAATAGATATAGGATACATGAGTAACTAATACGCCATAGTGGTGGTATAGAGTTATTCGGACACACACTGGCAGTTACGAGAGTAAACTTCCACCTAGTCTAGTCTCTCAGGCAGTTACAGGAGTGAACTACCACCTAGTTTGAGTTAACTAGTCTACCAGTCTTCAGTTAACTGACTGAAACAGAGTGAAGTGAGGAGGAGATCAAGGAATCATGAGTGATTCTCTAGTCTGGTGATGATCCCAAGGACAATGCGCATTAGTTGGTGATGATCTCAATGTTGCATGGTGATAATCCCAATGTAGCATCTAGACTCCAATCAACTGATCAAATTGAAATGAAAACTGAAGAGAATATTCTCCCTAGAGGAATATTCTTCCTAAAATATAGGAGACTGGATAATGACTAATAAAAAAGGAAAAACCTTAGGAAAAATAAATCCTTGGTATGTGTGAAGTACTCCAACACCCCCCTGAACATCACTATGGTGAAAATAAAGAATGGGTCATGGCAACGAGGACATGTTAGGTTCCCAAATACAAAAGATACACTGAAATAAATGAGGAAAGAGGGAAACCTCATGGGAAAAAAACCCCCTCAAACTACAATGCATAAAAAAAATGAGAAGGAACAAAAAACAGTTGCTAAGCAACCCTATCCTTCACTCCAAGAAGACCTCGCAACTGTGCAAGTTTGTGCTCATTGAAGATTATGTTGAAGATGTATATGTTTGCACGGATCTGATGAAGTAGATGCACCATTGAGATGTACACACATATCCACTTTCTCTTCTTGTAATGAAAAATATCCAAATAAAGTTTGGATGAAATTTTGAAAACCGTGCAGCCATTTTTGGAAAAACGTTGAAATTTTATTGATTTTAAAATGATCATAACTGCACTTCTCATATTCCATTTCGGACGATTTGTTTTTTTGGATATTTCCCCAAGAGGAATTCTAATATCCAATTTGTTTCTGCAAATTTTGCTTATAGAATATCATAATTGAGTCGTATGTATGTGGCTCCCTTTTTGTCTCTTGAGATGCATGCATTGTGCATGGAAAAGTGTCTGCATGTGACCCCTGAGATGCATGTCATACATCTTCCACATGAAATTCAGAT
>JASDQU010215481.1:4201-20584 GCA_032191745.1 Picea mariana
TGAAATTGTGAACAATTACAGTATAAGAATGTCTGTGCAGTGTTTTGATAAGTAATGTTAGATATATGCTTATAACAGAAAGACCACACATGGCTTATGTTGATAAATGAATTTAATTATGCATGAGTTGAACCAAGTCAAACTTCCAGTCCATCCTCGGTAGTTTGTTTCCCCTTACCCATCTCCAGGGATGCCCCAGAATAGATCTCATCACAGAGACTTTCCCTTGTTAGAAAGGTTCGCCAAGAACCCATAAAAAGGACTTGAACGCGCAAGTTTTAATAACCCTGTACGAGGAGGAATGACCCTCTTAAAATTCCAAAGTAGCAGCGTAGGGATAAGTAACGAATCGACGGATGAGATCCTGTCGGAAGACCCATGGTCATTCACAACCATCAGATTGACGGAAGTAGTAAGAGCGTTACACCTTTTGCTCCTTTTCACTCTATCTTCGTGAATAGAGAGATCAGATCTGGACCGTCCATTAGGGTGAGACACATGGTGGAGATCTGAAGAGAGTCGGAAAATTGGGAGTTCTGTGAGCAAGAGGGTGGGGAAATCCATAGTGAAACCCTCGATACCATAAGAGTCGTCCATCTGATTGGGACAGGTGGCAACCATTGGGAGTCATCGACGTTTGGGCCATCGGGACTCACACAGGTAAGTGCCTTTTGGGTTGGCGTTTGGCGAAGTCTGAGGCTTAACCTGGACCGTCCCTTCATTTAGGACATGTGTCGGAGATCCGAAGAAAGTCGGAGATCGATATATTGGGATTCTCGAGGATAAGAAAATCGAGACACTTCAAGTCTCGAAATTTCGGGAAGATCTGAACCATCCATTGAGGATACACGTGGTGGAGATCAAGGTTTACTATCGGGAGTCAGAATATCGACATTCCCGTGGACAGATGATCGGGGAAGTTCGAAGTGAAAACCCCGGCAAAATCTGAGCCATCCATTTAGGGAGATAGGTGTCCGAAATCCGTAGAGAGTCGGGATATTCGACATTGGGGAATGGGAGTTCCTGAGGCCGTGAGAATGGGGACATCACAAGTCTCGAAATCCCAGAGAAATCGGGACCGTCCATCAGAGGAGGACGCATGGCAGCGATCGACGCCGTCGGGGAAAGTCCCGACAGGAAGTTGTTGATCGACGTTTGTGTCATTGGGATATCGGGAATCCTGGTGACAATTTGTTTATGCATTTTGGAATCGTGAAGCTTGAAACCCCGATGAGTGGGACCCAACTGTCAGTATATCAGAGAAGTAGGAAGCGCCATTGTGGGGGCCAGCTGTCAGCATAGTGGGAAGTCAGGATTCGAAGGATCGAGAATCCCGTGAGCCAATTCATTTTGGCATTGAAAACCCTGTAGCCCCAACGAGGGATAAGATTGCGGTCATGGGGATAGTGGTCATGTGGGCCAGGAGCCTAGCCAGGAGTGCTAGTGCGTAAAGGGGGCGTCGGGATTCGAGGAATCGCGACTCCTGAGGACGTTTGCATTTCGACATTGGAAAGTCCGAAACCCCGATAGGGCACAAGGTTGTGGTCTTGTGAGATAAAGGTCACGTGGACTAAGAGCTTAGCCTGGAGGGCTAGCAGGAATTGGAGCGCGTCGGGGATTTGAAGTCCAAAACCCCGATAGGAGGATATAAGGATGCGGTCTTATGGGAGCGGTCATATGGACGAGAGGGCATAGCCAGGAGGGGCTAAGGCCGTAAGAGAGCTCATCGTAGATCGGGAAATCAAGAGTATAGGAACCCTCGACATTAGAAAAGATGAAACCCCAAAAACCTGAAATTGTCATCAGGGAAAGACCACGGTTAGGTGCAGAGAGCCGTATAGGTGAATGAAAGACCCGTGGATCGGGATTGGCATTTTTCTACTGCAAGCTTCGGGGATTCTCTTCGTTGAGAAAACAACCCCAAAAAATTTTGACTTTAGGTAGTGGGTATGTTACAGCTAGCCTTTGGGAACCCAAATCATTGGAGAATGCATTCAAGGTGGCGAGAAATGTTAAAAGAAAAAATATGGCTATGGCTACAAGAAGGACCACTCCTAACATCTTTCGAGAGAATACTGTTCCTTCTTCTAAAACAACTCAACCTACAAGGTTGGCGCCTCAACAATTGGACGAAAGAAAAGAAAAAGGTTTATGCTTTAATTTTGACAGCAAGTACAGTAAGGGACATAAGTGTGGTGAGAAGAAATTATTCTACATAGATTGTGAAGAGGAATAAGAACAAGAACAAGAACAATAACCATCTCAAGATGAAAACGTAGAAGAGATATTTTCTAAAGAGTTGACTCCCACGATATCATGTAATGCATTGGATAGAATTAGCACTCCTCAAGCCCCCAAGATCGAAGGATATATCAAAAATAAAAAGGTAATAGTCCTAATTGATTTTGGTAGTACTCATAATTCCATTCACTACAAATTAGCCAAAGCTCTCAATTGCTTTATTTATCCAGTTCCATAGTTTTCAAGTAATGATTGTAGATGGAGGAACTATCAATTGCTCAGGAAAATGAAATAAGATCAATCTTAATATGGGGGAATATATAATGAATAGTCTAATTATTGTTATACCCATGGGTGGTGCTGACGTCATACTAGGAGTCCAATGGTTACAGTAATTGGGAACAATGGATTTTAATTTTCAAGAACTTTTCATGAAATTTTCATTGGAAGGAAAATAAATTGAGTTAAGGGGTATCACAAGGAAACCCAATAAGGTGATAAGCTCTAATGGCATGACCAAATTATTGAAAAAGGGGCATCAGGGTGTAATTGTACAACTATGCTCACTAGATGTTCAAACATCTAATCCATCTATTCCCCTATATCTTCAAGGGATCATTGATAAGCATTCCAAAGTATTTGAATATATTCATAAAGGTCTTCCACCCACTTGAAATCATGATCATACTATTCACCGAATTCCTAGGAGTGTTCCTCCTAACATCGGGCCTTAAAGATACCCTTATGCCCAGAAGAGTGAAATTGAGCGTATGGTTGAAGAAATGTTAGAGTATGACATTATTCGACCTATCCAAAGTTATTACTTTACACCGGTGGTAACAGTACTCATGAAAGAGGGCCCATGGAATATGTGTCCAGATTATAGAGAGCTCAACAAGATCAGTATTAAAGATAAGTTTCCCATTCCCATCATTGATGAATTGTTAGATGAACTACATGGGGAAATCTATTTCACGGAGTTGGATCTTCGTTCAGGGTATCATAAGATTAGAATGAAGGAAGCAAATATCCCAAAAACATCATTTCAAACTCATGAAGGCCATTATGAATTTTTGGCCGTGCCTTTTGGCCTTACGAATGCACCTTCCACATTCCAAGGGTTAATGAATTTCATTTTCAAGCCCTTCCTTTCAAAATTTGTGTTAGTATTTTTTGATGATATACTAATCTATAGAAATCCTTGGGAGGATCATGTGCGACATGTTGACAAGGTGCTACAACTACTAAAGGAGAAACAACTATATGCTAAATCATCCAAATGTTTCTTTGGGGTGAAGGAGGTAGAGTATTTGGGTCATATTTTATCTTATGAAGGTGTCAAGGTAGACCCTAACAATATTAAGGCCATGATGGGCTGGACGATTCCCAAAAAATGAATAATCTTAGAGGAGTTTTTGGTTTGACAGGTTACTATTGCAAGTTTATTCATAAATATGGAAGAATAACAACACCTTTAATGGAATTATCTAATAAGGATACATTTTCATGGACTCTAGAGGCAACTCAAGATTTTGAACAACTTAAAGAGGCAATGTTCAAAGATCATGTCTTGACCACACCAGACTTCACAAAAACCTTTATTATGGAATGCGATGCCTCGGGAAATGGCATTGGTGTTGTTCTAATGCAAGAAGGAAGGCCCCTTTCTTTTGAAATTCGACCACTCAAGTGAAAGGGCTTACACAAACCCGTTTATGAGAAGGAAATGATGGAAATACTACATGCATTGAAGAAATGGTTCACTTACCTAATAGGGAGGCACTCGAAGGTCAAAACAAATCATGATAGTCTTAAATACTTCTTGGAACAAAGACTATCTTCAGAAGAACAACAAAAATGGGTGACCAAGATGTTGGGATATGATTTTGAAATCATCTATTAAAAGGGAAGAAAAATGTTGTGGCAGATGAACTCTCAAGAAAGGATGAATATGTTGAGGCCTTTCTCTGTGCTATCTTGATCATCTAAACTGATTGGATAATAGAAGTGAGGGATGAATGGAAGAATGATGAAAATGTGTGGACTCTCATTCAAAGGTTGCAACAGGATTCCATTGCATCACATACATTTACATGGAAAAATGATTCACTATGGTACAAAGATCGCTTATATTTATGTAATAACTCACAACTCAAACAAAAGGTACTATTGGAATTTCACACCTCTCTGGTAGGAGGGCACTCGAGAACCATAGGGTCAAGAAGGAATTTTTTGGGATCGCCTTAAAATTGATGTTCAAAGGTTTGTGGCATAATGTTTCATTTTCCAATAAAATAAGGTGGAAATAATTAAGACCCCAGGTATTTTACAACCATCATCCATCCCAAGTCAGCACTGGGAGGAGGTTTCCATGGATTTCATCACAGGGTTACCGAATTCTAAAGGAAACAGTGTCATCATGGTGATTGTTGATAGACTAACCAAGTACACACATTTTTCTGCACTTTCTCATCCTTTTCAAAGCTAGTACAATTGCAACCGCATTCATGGAGACAGTTCAAAAGCTACATGGAAGCCCAAATATTATTGCAAGTGACAAAGATCCCATCTTCACTGGACATTTTTGGACACAATTATTTTCTTGTTTGGGTACTCAACTGGCTCATAGCTCATCTTATCATCCCCAATCTTATGGACAAACCGAGATAGTGAACAAATGTCTGAAAGGCTACCTTCGTTTCTTTGTCTATGATAAACAAACACAATGGTTCAAATGGTTACCCTTGGCAGAATGGTGGTATAACACTTCCTTTCATACTGCAATAAAAATAACACCGTTTATGTAACTCTATGGATACCACCCACCTTCCATCACTTCTTCTCTAAAAGAAAAATATAAGGTTCAAGTAGTGGAAGATCATATCAAGAATCAACAACAAGTTCTCCAACTTTTAAAGGAAAACCTAACCATGGCACTAAATTGCATGAAACAACAAGCATATCAACATTATAGTGAAAGACGTTTTGAAGTAGTGGATTGGGTATTTTTAAGACTACAACCTTACAAACAGATGTCCCTCAAGCAAGCTAAGAAGGATAATAAATTATCACCAAAGAAGTATGTCCCTTATAAGGTGTTGCAAAAGATTGATACTATGGCATACAAATCATATTTTCCTGCATCTTCGTGAGTACACTCAGTTTTCCACGTTTCATGATTAAAAAAGGTTATAGGTGACAATATCCCAGTTCAAACTATATTTCCAGAACTTGATGATGAGGGAAAAATCATATTGGAGCTTGAAGTTATCACTGACACAAGAATTCGCTAGTTGAGGAATAGATCCATTTCAGAGTATCTCATTAAGTGGAGAAAACTACCTGCTGAAGATTCCAAGTCTTGGGAAGATGGGTCTTTTCTACAGAAGCATCCATAATTACTCAAGTGTTGCAGAAAACACTTGTATGAAGGGGAGGGGCATGTTAAGCCCTAACTAGTGGCACATTACTAGGGCATATTACATTAGTAATTTTATTTTATTTATGTCGGCTTGGGTCCATTCGTTGTAATTGTACCTCCTAGTGTCCTATATATACCAATGAGACATTTTCATTTGGAATCATCTCGTATTTGAAAATTTATGTGGTGTATAAGGAGGTTATCCCCTTGAAGAGGCTTATTATCTGGAATTCTCTCTTATTTAAGGAGTTGAGTACTTATTCTGAGGTTTTTTAATGTTATTTTTATATTTTTTTCTTAACAACATGGAATGGGACCCCTTCGCCTCCTAGCAACCTAATATTTAACATAGATGGATCACCATCTAGGGGTAGGGTTTTGACTACCTCAACCCTCAATTGCGATAAGGTTTAAGAACTTATAGAATATTCTTGAAATTACTTATGTGGATACCCCCATATTCATGAGTAACGAGGGATGACATGGCATCCTCTTGTACCATGGTGGTCAAAACGGTTGATCAACTTGCATGAGGCATAATGTTTTCATACAAGCTCTAATAGATGTGATTTTTGCATCATTGGAAAGGTTTTGATATGTAAATTAGTGTCACAAAGTCCAAGCTACTAATGGGAAAGTTTTGACCCCCCCCCAAAATGTTGTTTGATGCCTCAAAATAGATCTAGAAGGTTGCAAACCCTAATTTTCCAAACTGGGACCTACCATTAAAATGACCCTGCAAGCTTATTCCTCCAATTTTTTCCACTCTAAAAGCATCGATATAGATGAGAAATAATATATAATGATCCAATCTAGATCACAAAAGGATTCTTTCTATCTCAAGCAGGAAATCATACAACGTATATCTTTTTTTTAAATGGAAACACACAAGGCTCCTCATAAAGTGAATGAAAATTAGGAGGTCTCCCTTATAGATCTAAAAATTTATCTTTTCCAGAAACAAAAACATTTTTTCCTGTAGTAACAACATATTTTCCAAGGTCTAGCCACTCAAGTGAAAGACATGAACATTGAATGTGATTCCTTTTAGTATGCCATTGGATCCGTGCATAAACAAGAAGGTCAACCTATGATATATCATTCTTAAATTTTATTACATATCAAACTTAGATATAGCACCTTTGATAAGGAATTTTATACTTTAGTGCAAAGTTTAAAGAATTGGAGGCATTATCTACTGAGAAAGAAAATGGCCCTTCATAGAGACCATCATCCTTTGATCTTTATCAACTGCCAATCCAAGATATAATATGAGTGACATATTAAGTGGGATACCTACATCTGGTATATTCATTTTCAGTAAAATACAAGAAAGTTTGTAATAATTAGGTTATCAATGTCCTAATTCACCTACCCGCACATGCATTGCATATTTTTGACATTTGTTTGCCTACCTATTCTAATTGGAAGCATCAATATGCTTATGATCCTCACCTTTTTCCAACTCCTTTTCTCTCCAAAACCCACTACTATTAATCAAACTCCATTTCTATATCATACAACTAGAGATGGGTGGTTGTATAAGCTACAATAGATATTTGTACACAATTCCAAGGCTAGACTTATGTTAATCGATGAAACACATTCATCTATCTATAGTAATCATTTGGCACTACTACAACACTTTACCATTCATAGAGTAATTTATGTTGGCCCTCCTTGCAATATATCTCAGTGGTTTTTAGGTGTCATTATGCCTTATATAGTCAGCATTAACCTACACACTACCAATTTCTTGGGTTGTCTCAATTGCTCCTAATTCTTGCGCAACCTTAGGAGGCCATTTCCATTAATTTCACTTTTGTCCTTCCTACAACACTCCAAAAACATAATTTCATTTTTTGTAGTGGTGTGTCACTTCTCCAAAATGACATTATTTCTTCAATGCACTAAACATATTACATCCCAGCAACACTTAGATTCATTCTTTCAAAAGGTTTGAACATTTTTGGACTATCACACACCATCACATCTAATCAAGATGCACATTTCCTAAACCAATTTTCAAAAATCACTTTGGCGTATTTTGGAGTGAAAACTTCAATACTCCATTTCATTTTACCCCCAAATAGATGGAAACAATGAAGTATTAAATTGCACATGGGTATATTTTCTTCACCCAACATATTCCAAAAATTGGAAGTGAGATAAGTCCCTTCATAATTTGCAACATGGTTACAATAGTGTAGTTCATCCCCTCGCAACTTGCTCCCCTTTTCATATTTGTTATGGGTACCAACACGTAATCCCCTTTGTTTCCATCTATCTTTCCTCAACCTACTTCTCAACAAGAGTGCTAGATCCAATGATGGGTTACTTCCTTTTTTCATTAGATTTCCTAGGTTTATCTACAAGTATGTGAAACACTCCAGCAAAATCAATAGCACATGATATAACTCAAAGACCACCATTTTAGTCCATCTCCATCCCAAATGGGTGATCATGTATGGTTGTAGATTCAAACGTAGTGTTTTCAAGGGGCCAAGCATCAAAAGTTCCATCTATTGTGTTATGGTCCCTATACGATTTTGTAGAAGCTATGATAAAATCCTTTCAAACATGACTTTCCTCGACAACTTGGTATTCATATATTCATCAATGTATCATAGAAAAATCTTTATGAACGCTCCAACTTGAAAAAGAGATCCATATCTCTCATATGGTGGACAAGGAGCCTAATGGATTATGCATGATACATTGTTGGACATCTACATGTAGATCACTCGAGATATCATCATCACCACTTACCTAGTTAATAGCAAGGATGAAATTCCTATGCAAGCTAAGCAGTTTCTATATGATGAATTTGTTACCCAATTTCCACATTTTCCAAATTTAGTTTCACAATTAAACACACTTAACCTTCAAACATGAAAAAATATTTGAAGAATTAGTACAAGAATCAAAACAATAAGAATTGAAACGTATTAACTAAATTTCTTATCTATTATTTATAATATAGCAGTTACATATTATATATTATTAAATAAAGGGAGACAAGGCCAAACTTGATAATGCCTTTATAGTTTTTGGTATCCAACTTACTTATAAAAGAGGGATTGTATGTTAAATGAGATTTTTTTTAATTTAATTAAATACAAATATTATTATTTGTAGCAATATTTACTATATTCATAATAGAGTAGATAGTTATTATTTACAACATAATCCAACAAAATATTTTTTTATTAAAGTTGACTTAAAACATTACAAAACTATCATACCATATAAAGAATTTAAAAAAAATATTCATTCATCTTAATAATATTTCAACTTATAATATAATCATTATAGTATTTTAAAATATCAAAACTTATTTATTTTGTTTACAAAATCATCAAATTTTTATACAAAATTGAATACTTACATATTTACTTCTTTATATATAAAATCTTTCTTTAATAAAATAAACATTTACACAAACATCAATTTTTCATGAATTACAAAATAAACATCCACGCATATCTATTTACCAATTTCCACTATTAAATTAAATAACAAAATAAACATTCACACATATCTATTTACCAATTTCCACTATTAAATTAAATAACATTGGCAAACCTCAATTTTTCCTTTTTATTAATGCTTTTCATCTACCAATTTTTCCACTGTTAAATGAAATTGACCAGATCTAACATTCGCACACCACATTTTTTTCATGGATTACAAAATACGGATAGAAGTTATTTTCTATTAATGTTATTCATCTCCCAATTTCCACTCTTAAATGACATTGACAATATCTCAATATGAAGTGACAAATTATATTTTTTAATGCATATAAAATTTGTCAATAAAATGAACGTTATTCGAAAAATTTGGTGGACAAATATTATTATTTTTCCATTTTTATTTTATCTCATTCCATGAAAGTACGAACCCTTCCTTCGTAAACATTATTATTCTGAATATTCTTGTGCCCTATCCTTATTTTGAATATATAAGTTATAAATTGATATTATGATTGTTCTTTCAATAACAACATATTTTTCCCTGCCAACACCATAGAATATGGATTAAACATATTTGTCCCTGCCAACACCATAGAATACGGTGGTGTTGATCCACCAATCGTTCCATGGGATCTACTTTCTGAGAATGTGGTGTTGATCCAGTAATCCTTCCATGAACAGGCATAACTTTTACAGATCCAAAATTGTGAGAGATTTTGTTAAAAAATACAATCCAGTTTTCTAATATTCACCAGCAGCCAAAAACCTTGAGATTTTTAATATGTAAGTGCAGGAATATCTCTCATGGAGTTGATCGATATTAGATGACTGGGAGTGCTGTAGCGTGTTGCACATTAGGTATCTACGTATTGACCTTGTGTGTTATTAACCTCAAGGCGAGGTTATCAACCTTAAATGCGAGCGTCCAGTTGTGGTTGTGGATGTGTCTGACGAAACTTACATATGCAGCTGGACAAGTTTTAAGTTTGTGTTTGCAGTAAAAACTTGCAAAAAGGGGAAGGTTTTGTGACGGAAGAAGTTTTAGAGGAAGTGCCCTTGTCGATTTGAAACCATGGAATGGTTTTGCTACGGTTAATGAATAAATATATCATGAGGAAATGCGTAACCAGTGAGGTTTTTCACACTTAAAATCAGCATAGCCATTGGGTCACGAATTTATCATGCTCAAAGGATCAAATCCGTCTATGTTAGAATCTTCTTATAACATTTTACACGGTCGCTCGATTGATTCAAGATTAAATTGGATCCGATTCCAACTAACCATCAACCTTATGTAGAAATTGTATTGCACATCTTTTAACATTTCAGGCAGAAATTTTGACTTTTTGAAGTTCATCCAACTAATTTTTCAATAAACCAGGTATAACGAAGTTAAATAGCACAGATCTTCTGACTGGTCTTTCAAAATTCTGAGAAATTTTGGTAAAAATAAAATCCATATTTCTAAAATACACCAGCTAAAAGAGCCTTGAAATATATGTAGGTTTCTACAAATCAATGCCCGGATAGTAACAATGAGGATGATGGGGATTATCCAACTACAAGCATATCATTACGATACGAAAACTTAGAAATCATAGTCAGGAATTCCGCCGACAAAGGGCCAAACAGAAACTTTCGTATAATCTTCGTACTAGGGTTAGGGTTTCAGTGTTGAAGCTACACAACGAGCCCAGAGTTTGAGATGTTCTTTCATATCCAGTCCTGGTGCATGTGGGTTTGGCAGCTCCGAATTCTCCAAGGCCGATTCTTGAAACCCTAGAATCTTCTTGCTTTTCTCATGATCAATCAATCGCTTCAATCCAGGTAGAAGAATGAGTACTCGTGGGGTCAACTGGTCATTGCTGAACTCAAAACCAAGCTCCCTAAATCATTTTATCTCTAGGAATTCTGGATCCGTTCTACTCTTGTGGCCTCTCTTGTTTTCCCTCTGTGGAAGCTCGTTCCCAATCGGAACGTTCTCCAATTCTGGCAGAACGTTTGGATACAGAAGGCGTGAAGTGTTGGGTTGAGGCAGGTCGATGCACATGTGATGAGCTGAGGACTTGCCTTGCCTTCTCTCGATAAGCGGAACAGTGGACTGGACTCTATTGATCGGAGCTGCTGAAATATTGGTCATGGTAGATTACTTCGATATTGAAACCAGACGAGCCAGGCGAATGGCGATCTTCTGGTGCTGAAAAGAGCCAGAGCTGTGGTAGTAGTTGTAGATGAGTCGGGGCACTGACCGAGAAATACGAATTGAGATTGTAAAAAGCGTGACATTCCGGCACCTTTCCCGTGATGCACGCGAGCTTCAGGACATAAAACGTGTTTAACGTGGACATTATACGGTCTTCATAAATTTGGTTTTGGTTTTCCTTTATTGGTCAATTGAAATACTGTTAGTTGATACAGCCTGTAGCGACGCATGAAAACCAGACAGCATTTTCCTACTAGTTTAAAGTGGACGACATTAATAAAAACTTAGCGACCTTCACCGATGGACTTGAATATACAATCAATGGCATATCTGTCTGTGTTATATTAAATGCAAAAGCATAGTGCAAGCTGTATTTTACAACCAGTCTGGATCCCATCCCAATCTTCSAACCTAACATACGCCATCAATCCATCAAAATGATGTCACTGAWTTTTTTTTATTTCAGTGAGGAATCACGGTGGTTGCATCTCAAAGCATTATTATATCATATTTAAAGTTTAATCATGACAAAATCGTTTTTAAAACTTGTAAATCCAAAATTTGGCCAAATTGCCAGCCAATTTCTTTGTTAATTTATGTACTAAATTATGGCATGTAAGCACTGGCAGTGGGAGCTACGAGGTRATATCTTARCCTAAATTAATTTATTTTTTTCCATGTAAGCTAAATTGGCAGTTAAGGAATGACGTGTTCAACCCTATATAAACGTTTTGATAGAATATTAGTTTTGGGCTCCGTGGGCCGCTGGTTTCTTCGACCGTCCAGCCATTGCTGTGCTTTGAAATGTAATGGAACTACCTATAATGTGAACAGAACCATCTGGGGTTTTTTTTTCAGACCGAGAAAGTATACAACAGCTTTGCCAAAGTTTTATAGTCGTTAAGTAGGTAGTTTCTCGACGAAAGGAAATATGGCTGGGTGATTTGTGTGAGTGTTAATCTGGAGTGATGGAAATTTTTGAAATCAACGGAGCGGGAAAATGAAGATTGAACCAGGTCGACGAGGGAGAACCAGACGACCATGGACATCTATTGACTGCTTACCAGCTGTACACTGGACCGTCCACTATGTTATCTGATTTTTATTGTCTCATTTACCCCTGTATACTGCCTCTTCTCCTTATCCTTCACGGCTCCAGTAGCTTTCCTCTTTGGGAAGACAACCTCTTAGTTATTTGTTTCTTGTCCTACTTACTGATCGGTTCCAGGAATCCTGTCTCCTTATTGTGGGGTGGCTGACACTAGCCTTTTATTTCTATAGACAGCCACTGTTCTACCGGCTACAACTCTCCCTGCTCCCCTTTTCGATCATTGTTTTTCATACTGTCTCCGACAGCTGTTTAGACTTAATACTTACCCAGCTCCTTTGCTTTCATTCTGCCTCCGCCAGCTGGTTACACTTACCCAGCTCTAGGCAAGTCTGGCTCCACTACCTCCATCTTGCTTTGTCGTTTTATCCATCTTGCAGTCCCACTATTACCCCACGCACTGATATTTTCCTTTACCCGATAGACTCAGATTTACTGGCCAGTTGACCGCTGTTGTCTTTTTCACCTGGCTCGATCCCCTTCATTTCTGCCTCGGTAATCCACTTGGGGGCCTACTACTGGTGATACTGACACCTTTTACCATGGAGTCACTGACAAGCGACCTGATGCTCCCAACTGACGAGCTCATATGGGAACGAGCTGGCCTTTTTGAAAAGGTGGATTCCCTTGCCTCCATGTCCTCTAGAGCTTTCGTTCCTACTGACACTGTTAAACCGGCTCTACCTTCTTGGACCGACGCTTCTAAATCGATTCCCTTTCCATCTAACCCCAAAGCTCCTCCTCATTTGGGACTTCCATCCAAACAGGCAGCATGCATAGCTGAAAACTCCTCTCGTCGGGCTTCCTCTGGAAGAAAGGCTTGGAAAGCAAATAGAAAAGCAAAAGGACTGATTCTTGGCGACGGTGTGGGGTTCGAAGACCTCTGCAAAATGACGACCTGCACTCTGGTGGGTCGCTTCTCCTACAAGCGGATCAGCTCACTTACACTAGAGGACTGGATCAAACTGAAGTGGTTTCCTCTTTTGGGTTATAGTCCAGAAATACTCTACGTGAAGAAAGGCTGGCTGAGCTTTCAGTGCAAGTCTCCTGATGACGCCTCCCTCCTGCTCTCATCCTCGTGGGTTGACGGAAGCAGCAGCCTCATGCTCAAACGATGGAGGCTGGCATTCAACCCAGACACTGAGTACTTCCTACTCCGTCACGTCTGGGTGCTTCTTCCTGGCCTCCCCCTTCACTTCTGGAATGATGATGCTGTGACTGCTATCGCAAACACTCTCGGCAAGTTTATTGCACTTGACCCACGGTCGGCAACAGGATCCTTGAGGAAAATGGGGAGAGTCATGGTTGAGATTGACATCTCCTCTGGACTGCCAGAAGCCCTGGAGATCGAGTGGAGGGGCCGAGTACACCTTCAGAAGCTGGATTTTCTTGGGATTCCCTTCCGCTGCAACCTATGTCGGGAAACCGACCACCTCAAGCGATCCTGCCCAGGTAAGATATCTACTGAACCTACTGAAGATTTAGACCTACAACTAAACCCACCAGATTACATGGAGGCTGACCCGGCTCTTGCTTACCTGGACTCGCCCACACCTTTGAGCACTCCTCCCCATACTGGACAGGCAGCCTCTCCGAGATCCAAGCTCAACCAGATTTGCCCCACTTTCTTTAAGTCACTCTCAGTAGTTGAGAGGGAGCAAACAAATAGATTTATTTGGCTCGCTCCCACCCAAACAGCATTGTTTACTTCACTGAATACTGGGAGGACGTCTAGTCCACATTCCACTGACCCCTCTTTGACTGCGGCTGCTTGTGTGAACACTGACCCTAAGCCTCACATCTCTGCTCTCTGCTCCACATCTCTGCTCTCTGCTCCACATCTCTGACAAAGCCATCCCAGCTTCCTCCTCCGATTGAACTAGTTGATTCCATTCCGGTGCCCACTGAATCCAGTCAGGCTTTTGATGAGGGTACTAACCTACTGGCTGCTTTAAACACCTCATTCACTTCAGTTGAACCACCTGAAAATTGCATACAACTGCCAATATATCGTGGAAAAGAACCCATTTTGACAGCTGGTGGGGCGAGCACCTCCCTTGGCCGACCAACTGACATAAATGAAAGACCTTGGTTTGGTCAAGAGGCATCGGGTCCGAGCTATCTCCACTTCAGACGAGAAGTTCCAGGAAAAATAAGGAATCATTGAGTTCCCAACAAGCACCCACTGAATTACTCTCACAAAATGGAAAGGCACTTAGAGCACTGAAGGCCTTGGCCCGTTCTAAGTAATGATTGTGTTGTCACTGAATATTCGGGGGATCGGAGTCCCCCTCAAGACTGCCTCCTTCCGACGATTACTGGAGAAAATGAATCCTGATCTTATTTTCCTTCAAGAGACGCTCTCGACGGATCAAATTGCTAGAGATTTCCTGCACAAATTCCGACCGACTTGGTTTTCAGTTGCTGTCAGTTCNGCTCTCAGTAGTTGAGAGGGAGCAGACAAATAGTTTCACTTGGCTCACACCAAACAAAACTGCTCTGTTTCCTTCACTGATTGCTGGGAGGACTCCTAGTACACTTTCCACCGATATCTCTTTGACAGCGGCAGCTGGTATAAACATAGACCCTAAGCTACACTCTGCTGCCCTTTGTTCCACTTCTCAGACAGAGCATCCCGAAATCCCTCCCCAGACTGAACTTGTTGATTCCACACGGGAGCCCATTGACTCCAGTCTAGCTTTTGATGAGGGTTCAAACCTACTGGCTGCTTTAAACACCTCTTTCACTACAGTTGATCTACCTGAAAATTGCACACAACTGCCTATATTTCGTGGGAAAGAACCCATTGAGACAGCTGGTGAGGCAAGTTCCTCCAAGGGAAAGAATTTGGTATGGTCAAGAGGAATCGGTTCGGAGCTATCTCCACTACAAATGAGAAGTTCCAGGAAAAAAAAGGAATCTTTGAGTTCCCAGCAAGATCCTGCTGATTCTCACTCTCAATCTGGTAAGGCACTTAGAGCGCTGAAAGCCTTGGCTCGCTCTAAGTAATGATTGTGCTGTCACTGAATATTCGGGGGATCGGAGGCCCCCTCAAGACTGCCTCCTTCCGTAGATTACTGGAGAAAACAAATCCTGATCTTATTTTCCTTCAAGAGACGCTCTCGATGGATCATTTTGCTAGAGATTTCCTGTACAAATTTAGACCAACTTGGTTTACAGTCGCGGTCAGTTCAATGGGAAATTCAGGTGGATTGCTGGTTGCTTGGAACCCGGATCTGTTCGAACTGCGACCTTACCTATCGAGAGGAGGTATTCTGCTAGTTGGCTGCTCTCTTGCCACCAACCAGGAGTTGGCGTTCTTAAACGTCTATGGTCCTTGTACAGATAAGTTGTCCTTCTGGATGCACCTTGCTTCGAGTGGACTCCTCGCTACTCCTAACCTCATCCTTGGAGGTGATCTAAACTTTATTCTATCAGCTGATGAACACTGGGGAGGTCCATTTCTACCAGGAACAGCGGAAGCTTCCATCAAAGAAATTATAGCTACCAATAACCTCATAGACATACTACCGATTTGCTTGGTCCCTACCTGGCGCAATGGGCGTGCTGATCTGGAAGCTATTGCTAGACGCCTTGACCGATTTCTGGTGGCAGAGGGCATCCTGTCTTCCTTTGTGGCGCCGTCCTCTTGGGTAGAATACCCATACCTATCAGACCACGCTCCCATTTTGCTCCAATTGCTTCCCACTGTTCGTAGATTGACCCCATTTAAATTCATCCACCGTGCGCTCACCTCGGAAACTTACTCTGCCATCGTCCACGCCACCTGGACTGACCCTCGATTCCATATTGAACCCAACCCACA
The DNA here is from genome assembly GCA_032191745.1 of Picea mariana. Taxonomy (NCBI): domain Eukaryota; kingdom Viridiplantae; phylum Streptophyta; class Pinopsida; order Pinales; family Pinaceae; genus Picea; species Picea mariana. The sequence goes on from JASDQU010215481.1 coordinate 20,477, forward strand.
GTCCCGCTTGATTTGGAAACTGAAGGAATTAAAGTCTAAAACGATACAATGGGAAAAGGATAAAATTAAAGAGGATAAGGCAAGCTTACTGATGCTGGAGGCGGATAT
>JASDQU010215486.1:6226-16323 GCA_032191745.1 Picea mariana
CATCCAAATGGTGTCTTATATGGTTTCACAATTTGGGCAGAAGATACATAAATGGATGTAACAAGTGTGTTTTTGAACCAATATTTTAAAGAGGAATTTCATATGACTCAACTAGTGGGGTTTGTTGCTCCTTGTGAAGAAAAAAATCTATGCAAACTTTTTAAGTCTTTTTATAGCCCCTAGGTAGAGGCTTAGAACCTAGTACATTAATATTGTGTTGATTAATTGGGTTGGTTGTCATTGATGTCAACCCTTGAAGAAAGTCCGGTAGCAAATTCCGGTAGCACAAAGGTTTGGGTAATGTACCCAAGTTTGTTTGATGTATAATGGTATGAGTTTTGATATATTTTCAGGTAAGACTATTCAAGATGGATAGTATATGTCATGCCATTTATGGTGGTATGTGGAATGTCACATAACTCCTCACAGTTTGAGAGTTATGGCCTTACGAAGTTGAAGGACCCTCATATGATTGACTTGAAACCCCAAAAGGTCAAAGAAGTCAAAGTGCTTGCAAAGAAGAAATTATTTAAATAATAAAGTGAAGTGACAAAGTCAAAGATTATTATTTAAATAACAAAGTGAAGTGACAAAGTCAAAGAGGATTATTTAAATAATAAAGTGAAGTGAAAAAATCAAAGAGGATTATTTAAATAATAAATTGAAGTGACAAAGTCAAGGATGATTATTTAAATAATAAAGTAAATGGAGAACTTTCTAATTATGGAAAGTGGTTATAAGAAAGTTAACCCTAAAATAAAGAAAATTGGTTAAGTGGTCAAGTGGCTATTGGATACATGGACAAGTGGCAATTTGGGAAAAGTTGGACATAGGTGACTATGTGGACAAAGTGGCTATGTGGACAAAGTGGCCTAGAAGATGCTTCTAAGGAAGCTACTTGGAGAGTATAAATAAGAGGCAAGACTCTCTCATTTTAATCACACTTGAGCATATTGAATATCTACATGTGACTGAGGTAAACAAAGGATATATAAGCCTAATTTTAGAGGGAAGGTGAAGTAAAGAAGGCTGAAATTCAAGGGAGGATAAATTATTTTTATGATGCTTTCTAAGGTATGTTATTTACAAATCATCTCATCATTTTTCACAATAATTTTTTTTCTAGAATGATTCAGATTGTGAAATTAGGAGGCCATTGAGAAAACATATCCAAGTAGTTGTGGTATGAATTTCAACTTGTGGTTTGTTGTATTTTTGGAGTTACACTATGTGGAAAATAGGGTTTGTGGCTAGTCCTGAAACTAGTCTAAAACATGTGTTTCGGGTAAAAATGTCATAACTTATTCATAATAGATCCAAATTAAGTAAAACCAAATGTGTTGGTTAGAGTACAGTCTACAGTATTATATGTAAAATTTTCATATCCATACAACAAATATTTCGTGCGGGGCATGCTCTACCAGTTCGCTCTCTAGAATAAGTCAGAATTAAACAAGGTATGCCATTTTTGCTATAACTCCTTTTCTGAGAGGTTCCAAGTAGTGACACTTGGAGGAATTGAATAAAACACACTAAAGAACATTGTCTACTACTTTTAGATATTTATTTATTACAGATACATAGTTATGATTATTTCAAGTTAGGGTTGTTGACTAATCCAAAACTAGTCATGTGAGACTAAAGTAAAGTTTGATGAAAATGCTAGTCTCTGGTTGTTAAAGTTAATGAAGTTTTGCAGGTTGAGGTATAGGTTGGTGCATGGTTGATGCACTTGTTTATGGTACAATTTGATTACAGGTTGGTGCATGGTTAATGCACTTGTTTATGGTACAGGTTGATTACAGGTTGATACATGGTGCAGGTTTATTGGTACAGGTTTACAGTAGTATATATCACAGTGATAGTGTGACAATGGTTCCATCATTCTACTTATACATCAGGGCAGTTGGATAGGGGCAAGGACAAATGGTTGTAGCCACCTTCCGGTTGTAGCCGTATAACATAGGGAGTTGTAGCCTCCTTCTTGTTGTAGCCAGAGAATTGGGGAGTTGGAGATTATCTCAGGTTGTAGCCTAAGAAAATAGGGGGTTGGAGCCTCCTTGTAGTTACAACTGGAAAATAAAGGAAGTTGGTGCTTCCAATTAATGTAATTCTTCAAGACATATAAGAAAAAACATTCCGTGGTTTTCTCTCGCTTTGGGTTTCCACGTAAAAACACTGGTGTACTGTGTACTGTGTATGTGTATGATTGTTCATTTGTTCATTGTTTATTTACTCTGCAAATATTGGAAGATAATGCTACATTGATACAACACTTGCATTATATGGTTAAAAAGGATTAAATTTCTCTATTACTGATTCACCCCCCCTCTTAGTAATCCAACAATTGGAATCAAAGCAGGTTCCTTCAGAAATCAATTTAACCACTGAAAGGTAGATCATGGAGAAAAACAACATGTATAAAAATGGAATACCACAGTTTGATGGACAAAAGTATTCCTTTTGGAGCATAAGGATGAAGACATATATAAATGCACATGGAATTGAAATTTGGCAATCAATTGTAGATGGATGCACAACACCAACAATTCCGCCGACAAATGAAAAAGCTATGAAACTCGGTCAGAATAATTCCAAAGCGACAAATGCACTTCTGAATGGTCTTGGAGAATCAATATTCACCAAAGTTGCACATTGTAAATCCGCTAAATATATTTGGGACAAACTTCAAAATATTTATGAAGGAGATTCAAAAATCAAAGAAGCAAAGCTTCAAACTTACAGAGGTTAGTTCGAACAACTAAAGAAGACGGAAGATGAGAACATTGCAACTTACTTTTTACGAGTCGATGAAACAATAAATGCAATCTTGGGATTGGGAGAAGAAATCAAACAATTTTTAATTATTCAAAAGGTACTAAGATCTCTTCCTATGAGATTTGACCCTAAGATATCAACACTAGAAGAAAAAACAGATCTAAACTCAATAAGCATGGATGAACTACATGGAATATTCACAACATATGAAATGAGAACTGAACATAAAAATCTAGATATAAAAGAAGAAGCCTTCAAAGCATCCAAAAGGTCAAAGAAAACGGGAAAGCAAAAAGAAAAATAACATAGCAACAACAGTGACGTCTCAGAAGATGATGAAGAAGTGGCCAACTTTGTCAGAATATTGAACAAGAGAACCTACAATAGGTATAGAGGTAAGCTTCATTTGATTTGTTTTAATTGTGATGATATTGGTCATTTTTCTAACAAATGTCCTCATAATAAAAAGACAAATGATAAAGGTTACTCAAATAGAAAACAAACATATAAAGGCAAAAGAACCACAAAGAAATTTTTCAAGAAAAGTTTATGCACCAAACAAGACATCTCATCATTAGATGACAATAAAGTCAATGACAGTGAGATAGAAAGAGTTCTATTCATGGCAGTAGAAGACTCTGAAGAAGAATATGAAGAGGCTGAAGAAGAATATGAAGAGGTAGAAGTTGAATAACGAGAAGAATTGTTGTGTGCCATAGAAGTTATCAGAAGAGAAAAGAAGAAAAACAAGAAAATACAAGCGAAACTAGACAAGAAAGAAGACACTTAGGAACTAGAAAAAATGATCACAAATTTGAAGGTTCAAATTGAAGAAGATAAAATAATTGAAGAGCACTCAAAGAAAAGCTAGAAGGAAGATACAAGATCATTGGAAATTTGGAAGTAGAAATTGTCACATTATTAAATAATATTCAAAAGAAAAATATCCAAAACAACTCAAAAGATTTGAATGGCATTATCAACAGTCAAAAACCTCATCATGACAAGTCTAGACTTGGATACAATTAGACAAAAAAGGGATCGAGCTCCAAAACAAAAGAACAAGAAACATATCCAAAAATCTATGCAGAAACAATTAAAGGGGATAAGAAGGTCTACAAAGAAAATTACAGGGACACTCCTCCACCGATAGAAAAAAATAGGGCTCAGGAAGAAGAAGGATTCATAAGAGTACCTCCTTTAAGAAGATCTTCAACTGCTAGGTGTCAAACTATATTTTTTTGTTTATGTTATGCATGTAATAATTTTTGACATAAATCTGTGAATTGCAGAGCTAACAATAGGAACATAAACAACTTTGAAAGTCATACACAAAAGGGTTATCCAAGAAGACCTAGAGAAACACAGAGGAGAAGTTACAACATATTTGAATTTTTGAGCACTGAAGTGGAATGCTACAAATGTAACAGCTTTAGACACATGGCCAAAGATTGCATAATGACAATCCCTCCTAAAGAACCACAACAGAACAACAACAGTCACAAACATGAACCTCAGAAAAGGACATGGATAAGAAAGAAAAATCAATATAGCAATGAAGAATGCACACTCGCTCTACAAGATAAGCAGAAAAAATGTGGTTGGTATGTTGACAGTGGTTGTTCAAAACACATGAAAAGTGATAGAGACATGTTTCTTACATTAAGAAAGGAAAGATATGGATCAGTATCCTTTGGAAATGATGATTCAATTAAAATCATTGGAAAATGAACAATCAGAATTGGGAACAAGAATACCAAGGCATAAAATGTTCTACTAGTAGAAGATATTGTAATGACCCTAATTAATTAAATGATTAAAGATTATAAAGTAAAATTAATTAAAAGAAAATGATTGTGATTAACTAAGTAATACTCTAACTACAGACCACATTTAATGATTTGAGAATTATAATTTAAAAGATCAATGAAAATGTTATAAAATGGTGGTGTATGCAGAGAGGGATAGCCATGGATCCCGAGAAGATAAAAAATTAAAACACGATGAAGGACGGAGGACCGGGGGGTGGTTGTGAAGTAAATACGTGAGTTGGCAGGGAGGAATAAGGGATGGGAAGAGGGGGATGTACGCACCATTCGACGGGAGGGGACGAAATGGATGCTGTGGACGGTTGTGTTTTGCTGTGAGCAGCGATTTTCTGTGCACTGTGGTATTGGCTGTGAGTCTGTGATATTTTGGGGACTGTTGGCTTGCTGTGATAAAGAAACATAGTGTTCTGAATTGTGACTTTTGATTAGTTGAGCCACCGAGTTGTTGGAGGTTTTGGGAACGGAGGGCTAGGATATCCGTAGATATCCTGGAGCTAGGTAGTTTTCCTAGTTGGCAGGGAGGACATTAGTTTTGGGCAGTTATTTTCTGTTTGTGGCAGGATTGATCTAGTAGCAGGAAGCAGGAAGAAAGCAGCAAGGCACAATGGCAACAACAATTAGCATCAGAACCAGGTACTTTGTTAAGTTATGTATTTATTTCTTTCTGTCATGAATTCAGTATTTATTGATAAATCTAAGTTACTGAAGTTGCTGTTATGAGAATCACTATTATGCTAAGAAGTTACTGTTTCAGTTTACTTTCATAAAATGTTTAGGAAACTTAAATGATGTTTAGAATTATATGGGCATTACATATGGTATCAGAGCATCTTAGTTCGAAATTTGGGGCCTAAGGGCCGAAACCCAGAGTGTTAACTCCAACCACGCTTAACCTGTAAGAGATACAATTTCAGTTTGACTAAATGGGACTGATACATGATACAATATGGTATCCAAGCTATTGMGCACRGAAAGGAGAATTCATACTTAATTTTATTCGAGCAATKYCGTTAATGAAGTTTCGGGTAGAATAGACACCTGAAACCGACGAAAATGCCGTGGGAAGCTTCTAGTGAAGGCTTGAAACTGGTAAGATTCAATGACTACATGAACCATACTAAATAAAATGCAAAAGACATTTGCGGGACCTTGAAAAGGCCTATTTAACCTCGAACTTACCTAAATGGGGGAAACTGCTGATGCGCGGTAAAAAAAAAAAGGAAATTTAGCAGACTTGTACCACACATGAATAGTGTGAACTATTTGCCTATATTAAGCCTTGATGATTGTAATAATGAACTATAGACCCATATAAATTTCAGCTGTGCCAAGAGAGAAATTTTAACACTACGTAATGTTCTAAGAAACTAACCGATTTTCCCAAAGAAGAGCTGTCTGCGACATGGGAGAACGGATTTGCGCCGTCAGATCTCGGGCGAAATCTCGTCAACTGTTAGATATAGAAAAGTTGCACGGGGTTTAAGCCCTAGCTTGCATAGGAGAAGTCCCGGAAGAGTCATTGGGAAATCTGAGTTATCGGGGTTTTGTTAAAGTCTGAGAATCGAGACCTTGTGGTTCTCGAAATCCCGAGAACGGATCCTAGCTGTTGATCTCGGCAGGACACGTGTCAGCGTTTTGGGAGGCGTCAAGATTTTACCATCGGAGATTTTAGGAGTGTAGAACCGTTGCATAATGAAATCACGATTCACGATTTTCTGATAGGATCAGAGCCGTTCAAACGGTAGTGACGCATGTCAGAAGATCCCGAAGAGTCGTGAAATCGGGGTTTCCAGAGACGTGAGACTTGTGCAGGTTGAAATCGCGATACGCGATTTCTCGATCGGATCTAGACCGTCCATTGTGCGTGACGCGTGTCAGGGGATCCTGAGGGATCGGGGTTTGACATTTCGGGTTTCCTGCATACAAAGGAATCACGACTGAAGAAGTCGCGAAATTCCGAAATGTGACTGGTCCCACAACCTTAGCGTTTAAGTGGAGGAAAGGTGTCACTCCATATTGGGGTTCGGAGCTAGGAAGGGTCTGTGAACAAGTACGTTTAAAAACGTGAACCTCCGACATACGATTTCCCGACGGAGTTAAGGGTACAACATAGGACAGGTGTCAGAAGGTCCAACCTTGTCGGGAGTTAATGACAGGTGGTATCGGAGATCGGAGGATCAAGAATCCTAAGGATGTGCGCGCGTTGACATCACAAATGCCGAAACCCCGAATCCCGATAGGGTGATACAAGGCCACGGCCACGGAGGTAGGTCATATGGACGAAGCTCGTAGCGAAGGGGCTAACGAAGAAAAGAACCCATCGGGAAGGCTAAGCACAAAATCCTGATAGGAAGGTATATGGTAACGGTCTTGTGAGCACGGTTATATAGATTAAGGTATAGCTAGTAGGGGCTAGCCCATAGAGACGAAGCTCATCGCGAATTGGGAATTGGAGAGGTAAGGAACTCGTGACAACGAAAAGTCCGAAACCCCGAATCCCGATACAGAGTCGGGGATAAGTCACGGTAGGTGAACAGGCCGTGACGAGGGAATACAAGGCCTGAGGGTTGAGGCGTTCGACAATGAATCCTGGGGGGGATCTAGAGGGATGTTTCAGATCAGATGAGAGGAATTTGAACAATCCTGTATACCCATAAAATTAGATATATATATATTACACCTATAACAACATGTGTATGCACAGATGAATAAATTTATAAATATAAATGAAATAAATTGAAAACAAAATACCAAAATTCGTACAGGACTGGATTTACAAGCAAATCGTTTTTGTTTCAAAAGAAGAAATCACCATCCATTACCATAGAAGTAAGGGAGGTCCATGTAAATTCTTGATTCGATTAACCCCACATTCTTCACAGAGGTACTGAGACTGTGCACAGATAGGCGGACTGAATCGTACCTCTTACCATAGCTGAGAGCGAGCTCTGCAAAATGTACAGACAAGGGATTGGTTCCCAACATTTCAAGAAGACTGGACTCCAGGTCCTGGATCTTATCAGGGACCATACCAATATACTCTGTTTCTGCAAAACGAACTGGTAAAGTGCTCAGATCAATGGTGTGGATGTGAGCCATGGCAAGGGAGATTCTGGAGACCTTTGAGCAGAGCAGAGGCAGACGTGTGATGGACGAAAACTGATGTGAGGAAAGTCCCAGCGGATGAGAAAGTGGGACAGAGGAAGAACGCGTAGAGAGTTGAAAGGTTGACAGGTGTAGAAATTGGGGGTTAGATACAAGGGAGCTTGAGAAAGCCAGACGAGCACGTGGAACCCATGCATGCCCGAACCCTTGGGTATACGCTCAATTATTTTATATATATAATATAAAGTGTTAGAAATAATATAAAATAAATTAAATAATTTAGTGTAAATGATATATATATAATGAGGTCAAATTAGCTTAAATTTAAAGTAAGGATAATTTGAGTTAAATTAGTGTAATAATAATTTTAAAAATTAATTATTTTATTAAGTGTAAGGTTAATCTACCTTAAAATTTGATGTTAACCAAGCTTAGACGCTTAATCCTAAACCAAACCTAGCCAATTCACCTGATGGAGTAATGTCTGTTTACACCAATTTGAGTAAGTAGCACCAATTTGAAACGTCCTGGAACTCACCCTGATAACTTTGGGGTGATGCACGTTAAGTTATACAGAATGGCCAGGACTCGAAGGGGTCGAGGCAGGGGAGCGTCGTCATGGGCACCACCGACGCCACCCACACCATTAACACCATCGACACCACCGACACCACCAGCACCAACACCACCATCGCCCAAACTAGCCCTCATACTGCGCTCGTTGGAAGCCATTAACGAGACTTTAAAGGGACGCCAACCAGCAGGGACTGAAGTGGAACCCCCACCATCTGGAATGGGTAATCCAGAAGCATTAAGGGATTCAGGGGGAGGACTTCCACCTGAAGACATCACTTGAGAGTTGCAGAAAATCAAACTTTCGGAGTTTGCCGGGGGTCGCGCTAGTGAACGCGCGGAAGCATGGTTGGAAGGCATGACCAGGTGTTTTTCCTTAAGGGACTATGCATCCAATTCAAAGGCAAAGATTGCAATTTTCCAGTTAAGAGATAGCATTTTGAACTGGTGGGGCAACTTAGAAAGACAACTACACCTTACCCCAGACACAGTATCTTGGGAACTCTTCGAGGAGAGATTCCGAAGGAAATATCTACCAGCATATTATGAGGAACAACAAGTAGGGGCATTTCATGCCCTAGTCCAAGGAAAAAAAACTGTAGAAGAATATGAGATCAGGTTTATGGAAATGGTCAAGTATGTTTCGTATATGGACAATGACCAATGACAGGCGGAGCGCTTCGTTTATGGATTGAACCCAAAGATCAGAGCTATGGTAAGGATGTGGAAACCGTCTTTAGTGCGGAGGAGGTAGAAAATGCGCGTTACGTAGAAGAACACATGAACTTAACAGGTGGTACAAGGTCGACATTTCCACATCGCCCTGGATTCGTAGGAAAGACCCCGAGGACATATCCTAGGGGAGGGGGCTCAAGGCCACCACCTTATCGTAACAAGTTCGTGCCAAGGACAGTAGCTGCAGGGATTTCAATGGCAACTAGTGCAGCATCTCTTTCATCGCCAACGGTACAGACAGGTCCACGACCATCTCTAGGAACAACTAGTAGGGGCAGGGGTTCCAGAGGAAGGAACTCGTTTAGGAATCAGTCACATAACAATGCACTGGTTCAATATCGTATTGCCTGTTGGAGATGCGAAGGACCTCATTACGAACGGGACTGCCCCAAGTTACAATCAGGGTTTTTGCATAGATAAGGAAGGGCACCAATGGGGAGGTCAAGTGGCAACCATCAAATTTACGCAGCGGTTAATAACTGCCAGGCCGAACATCAATCCACCGTGGTGGAGTCGTCAGGTATGCTAAATCATATTAATGTTAAGATTTTGTTTGATTTTGGTGCGACAGATAGTTTCATTTCACCATCTGCATTAGAAAAGAGTGGGCTGGAAGCCTATGAGCACGATGATTTTAAACATGTCGAGATGGCTTCGGGGGAAAAACAAGCTGTAGGACCTAGTGTCGATAATTATATAGTAGACCTAGGAGTGTGCACTACCAGGTTGAAGGTATACGTCACTGCTCTTGGGGCATATGACCTAATCATTGGAATGTATTGGTTAGCAGCTCATCGAGCTTTGGTAGATTGTTTCGCAAAGAAGGTGCTTTGTATTGATGATGAAGGAAGACCAATAGAAATCCAAGGTGTACATAGAAAAGTATCATTACGCTTTATATCAGCCATGAAGGTCAAGCGATGCTTGAGACAAGAGTGTCGACTTTATGTAGTGGAAGCAGTGAGTGAAAGGAAAGGACCCTCATTAGGTCAGTATCCGGTATTGTCAGAATTTCAAGATGTTTTCTCGAACGAGTTACCAGGTTTACCTCATGAAAGGGAGCTTGATTTTACTATA
>JASDQU010215491.1:1365-11624 GCA_032191745.1 Picea mariana
TTGGCTGCAGTGGTCTTGAGGGATGAGAAGTTGGCAAGAGGTGGGACTGACCATTGAAGATGAGAAGTATAAGGGTTGGCAAAACCCTCATCAAAATGGGTTGTAGAGGGGGGAGGAGGGGAGGGGTGATCATTGAGGGAGAAGGTAATGAGCATATGGTTTGCAATGGGGATTAGTGGGGGGAGATCGCAAGGAGTTGGATATAGGGGAGCAAGGCTTGGTTAGCCAGGACACAATGGACCATACTCACATTGCCATCATGGGGAAACATGTGAAGCACACGAGACCATTTAGGAATAATAGGTAGTGAGATTCGCCCAACTGGATAAGGGTGTTTCTTGTATATTGTAAGGGGGGCCCAAACCATCATATGAAACGTTGTGGAGAGTCATTGAGATTGAATCCATCTATTCAAGACAAAGGACATTTTCAAATTTGTTTTGGAATGTTGTTTGTATAGACTTGGCACAGGGGTTGAAATCCCCCAAGAGGATAACATCTCCCAAAGTGGGTTAGTGAGAAATCTCTAGGTATAGGTTGAGAGGTCCTCATTGGACTTCGTATGAAGTACAAAGTTTGAGGAAGGAGGCGAGAAGTAGCAAACCACAATGAAAATATCTAGAAAAAGAGGGGCTCTTCCTTGAACTTGAATCCACATGAATTTGGTGTGCTTGTTGGAGGCAACCATCGAAACTCCATCTTGAATGGAATTGCGGATAAGACATGCTACAGCACTAGATCCTTTGACACCATCAGAGTGATGAGTTCCTTGTTTGCACGCTGAAGTCCAATGATAACCTATGATACAAGGTAGCTTGCGCTCTAGATTCATGATGGTCTTAGTGAGAAAAAGGCCACAAGACACAGGCACATCATAGAACATACACAGGGAAGACCATATCACAGTGTTGTAGTTCTAACATGCAATGGAGATAGAGGATGCCTTGACCCTGCCTTAGTGGAGGCTTCATTTGGATGGCTTATGACCAAATCAACTAGGAGGGGGGGAGTCATAAATGTCTGCTCTGATATCTTGAATAATGACCCATTTGCACTCCCTGGCTGCCATAACTTGCTCTTTGGCTTGTTTGAACTATTCTAACCGAGATCTTCTAAGATCAATGTCTAGGGAAATCCCTTGTGGAAAGGAGAAAAGTCATCTCTTTGTCTAGCGGGGTCTGAGATGATTCCCTCGGGACTGAAAACGAAGGAAAAGCGTCAAGTTAGCTCTAGTCCAATCTCACTTGAGGCTAAGGTCCTTCAATTCAAGGGCATCATGCCAAAAAGAATGACTTGTCTGCAAAGGATCCGAAGAGAGAGAGGAGTCCTTGCACTCTTAGATTTAGCTCCTTGGTCTGCTGAATGATGTTCCTTGATGATTTTGGCTTGGATGGCCTCTTCCACCTCAGCGAGTGGGGGAGCCACCTTCCGTCCTTAACAACCTGTAACCAAAATTTGAAGTTTGTTTCTGACAGGGAGTTGTGATTTCTAAATGTCATTAGCAGTATATCGTGTCTTTCATTTCTATTTTTTGTTAGTGGACAGTTAGTATGAAAATTGGATTTACAATACTCCTTGCACTCTAAGATTTAGCTCCTTGGTCTGCCTATGATGTTCCTTGATGATTTTGGCTTGGATTACTTATTCCACTTCAGCGAGTGGGGAAGCCACCTTCCCACCCTTAACAACCTGTAACCAAGAATTTGAAGTTTGTTGTTGACAGGGAGGCAAGATTTCTAAATGTCATTAGCTGTATATCATGGCTTTCGTTTCTGCCCTTTGTTAGTGGAGAGCTAGTATGAAAATTGGATTTACAATTCTCATTCACTTAACACGCCCCTAACTTAGTGTTGTTCGTTTTGATGGCAGGATTTTAAATTTTATTAATTAACTTAGATTTTCTTAAAATGGGAATTCATTTGATCAGTTTTTAAAATTGGTATTCGTTTGTTTCTGCCAGGATATAATGTACTTGTAGTTGTTTCTGGTATACTCTTTACGAAACTTCTAAATTGTTGATTGCTTGTAGGCTGTGTTTATGGTAGTTCTGTATACATACCTTTTTATCTAAGGAAAACCTTGTGGTGAAACCCAAGGGACTCTTCCCCACATTCGTGGAGGGCAAGTTCTGTATGCATACCTGGATACTCGATTTTTATTTTCTCACCCTATAAAGCTTGAATTATAGATAGAGATGCTTATTAAGATTCCCATCCCTAGCAGCTAATGTTTTTGTTAGCTAGAAACTACAGTCCATGCTACTTGGCTATCTAATATATATCTTAACTTCAAAGTTCTATGGCCACTAGCAGCTTTTAGAAGTCGATAGCATCATTTTATGTGAAGTTTAAATGATTTCTCAGCATGTAAATGTGAATTGTTTAGAGCAGATTCTTTTGCTTAGAAGCACATAACTGCTACATTTCTGACAAATTTGCTTGTGTAGGTTCCTGTAGCTCCACTCTCAAATTCCACTGAAGGTGCACCTGTCCCAAATAATCCATGGACGTACAACTCATCTGCTTCTGAAGATCTTTTTTATGAACGAGGCATTCCTACCATGATAACATGGAGCTATGGTGGCAATGATGTGGCGGTGGAAGGCTCTTGGGATAACTGGACCTTAAGGTATGCTATAACTATTGAGTTCTTTAGTTTGACGGTCTTTGTCAAGAGTACCACATTTTTTGAGTTCCTGTCATGATCATTTATCCTTTCTTTTGGTAAATACTTTACTAAAGAGAAACAATAGATTGTCGCCACTAACCTTAATTATTTAACAAAATGTTTAGCCATAGGCTTACATTTAGGGACTGGGATGCTTCTTGCATTCAAATATCGGCTATCATTTTCTAATAGTATTCTCGCCATGAAAAAGAAATCTTCAAATGGAGTTAATTATTTGTCACTCAACAAATTAGCTTGTTGATCAAATGTATGTTCTGCAGAAAGCCTTTGCACAGAGCAGGAAAGGATTTCACTATTATGATGGTACTTCCGTCAGGAGTATACCAGTACAAATTCATTGTCGATGGGGAATGGAGATATGTGCCCGATCTGCCATGGATAACTGATGAGACGGGAAATGTAAAGAATATCCTGGATGTGCAGGTATATATTTCTCAGTTTTTTTTTACCTGAACTGATCACACATAATTATGGTTGAGTTTTATACTTTCTCTGTTGCATTTCGCACAGGACTATGTTCCCGAGAATTTGGAAAGTGTGGCTGAATTTGAACCTCCTCAATCGCCGGACTCAAGCTACAATGGTCCATTTCCAGCTCCAGAAGACTTTGCTAAGGACCCCCCTGCAGTTCCACCTCATTTGCATTTGACACTGCTAAATGTTCCTCCTGCGGAAGTCCCAGGGGTTGCACCACGGCCTCAGCATGTGGTTCTGAACCATCTTTATGTGGGGAAAGAGAAAAGTTCTCAATCAGTGCTGGCGCTTGGCTTAACACACCGTTTTCGCTCTAAATATGTCACTGTCGTCCTGTACAAACCCCTCAAAGTAAAAGTCTGAAAGTAGTGCAAATTTGGATGGATATTGCTTTTCTGCTTCTCTGCATGTTTACGCTTGTGCTACAACTTAATAACTTAGCTATACCCTATTGAACACATAATTTAGTTAAGATTTAATATTCTAGTTGTGTTTACAAGCTAAAGTCAAGTCTTTGGTTTGTCAAATTTTCCCTCAAGTTTTGCCTTCTGCCTGGTGTAAAAGAAGTGACTGACTGATAAATTTTATTCCAAAGTTTATTACAAAATAAGTCTGTCCTACCTGCCTGTTCCCTATTTGGATTAGATTTCAACTTGTTAAGCAACAGCTGGCTATATTGAACTCATTCAAAATAAAAAGGGTAGTCATTGTCGCGTTAAGTTTGTGTAGTGTAGTCTTTGCTGATATTAGTCTATTACAATTACAGAGTAATACATGCCTAAGTCACCTGGTTTGGGTTTGTGTTTGAATTCGGGGACACTGAAATTCAAAGTTAGCCTGCGCAACAGTCTATTACAATTACAAAGTAATACGTGTCTAAGTCACCTGGTTTGTGTTTGTGTTTGAATTCGGGGACACTGAAATTCAAAGTTAGCCTGTGCAACAAAGAAGTGATAAAATTTGCCGTCAGGGAATAAATTGACTTTTATAATTCATACATTTAAACCAAAAAAAAACAAATAGAAAATTATTTTAACTACAAATTTGACCCAAAAATATTTGAAATCGGCCCTCTTTTGTCGCGTTAAGTTTCTTTAGTCTAAGTCAGCTGGTTTATGTCTATTTGAATTTAGGGACAATGAAATTCCAAAAAAGTTCACCATTCGAAAAAATATGATAAAATTTGCCATGAAATTTGGCTGCTGGCAAAAAGAATTAAATGGATTTTTTATAAACTTATATTTCAAAAAACAAATATAAATATTTTTTAATTTCAAATTTGACCCAAAAATATGTGAAATAAATGTCTAAGCTGGAAAACTGTATTTATATATTAAAAAACAAAATACAAATATTCTTTTAACTTCAAATTTGACCCAAAAATATATGAAATTAAATGTCTAGCGTTGAATTTGTTATGGATATTTTACCACGTTATTTGTTGTCCATGAGTTCTATTTCTGAAAATGATGAAACCTAATATTTTGCGTTTATGACTACTGTGGCTGTTCATGTCAATGATTATATTTTTAAAGAAACAAAACTATATTTCTATTTGCCATCATAGGTAATTTAAATCAGCTGGCAGAGTACAAGTCTCTTGCCCATTCACAGATATATCAGAGATCTTGGGGCACATACATGCTTGAAACAGTTGCAAAGCAAAACTATTCATAAACAAATACAAATTGCAATCTCTTTCTAGTTGTTTCTTCCTCCCACCTTTCTTGTCAAACACATGTAGATGCTGGAGAAAGTTAAGCAAAACAGTTGGTAAATGAAACTATAAATGAAACAGTTAGTAAATGAAACTAAATTTCATCCTCCCAGTTTTCTCGGCACGAGTAAGAAAATCTATGGGTTCTTAAACACGTTTTTTGATATATTGGCATTTATCCTGTGGGTCTTTGACCCTCGAACTGGTGCTGCTAACACGGTGATCTTTTTATCAATCACACATCACTTGTTAGCTCCTCTTTGAAATGCAAACCACCTACAGTCTGAAACTATAGAATTGATAATTTTTACTCCACGATGAACTTCCTTCGATGGAGATTCTGGTTCGTTCACACTCACAACCTCTTACAAGATTTGCTATAGCCTACGCAAGGTGATTTGTAGAGCATGTTTTAGTAAAAAATGATCTGAAAGGCCTACCCATCACACACCGATGGATGAGCATTAGATAAGTGAGCTTTCTCTCCAAGCACAAGCGGTTGCCTTAATTGCTTGTTGCCAATGTTGCTAGACATTTGGTTAGTTTAGTGCCAGCAGGGGCTCAGTTCAGATCCCCTAGGGTGAGGGGCACTAATATATGCCGATCGGTTTATAAGGGATGGCATCCACGAAGAGCAGGGAAGCATCCTTTGGGTTTCCGTGAGGTTTTCCTGGGGGCAAAAAAAAATGAGCTCTCCCTTGATCTCAACAATGATATAAAAATGGAAACTTTTTAAATTAGATATTTGACATCTGGCTAAATAATCCTTTGAATCTTGGGTAAACTTGATTCCATTAAACAGGGTATGTAGTACATAATAAAGGGCTTCACCTTCTCCCTTACATATGAGGGGATGTGTTGATGACACACCTGCCCCTATTTGAGGGATACTCCATGGGGATGCCTGCAAGATGTGTCTTGTAATAGGGGCTGTTTCAAGGATGTCAAGATATCTCTTGTGACAAGATGTTGTTTTAAGGGTCTGTTTCAAGGATGTCAAGATATCTCTTGTGACATGTTGTTTTAAGGATGCTTGGTTGTCCTTTGATCCCATTGATGTTGTCTTGGTCACATTCCAATATATTAATTTTTAATCGCAAAATATCTATATAATGATCAGTGGAGGTGGTTGTTTATGTTGTTCCCCACTGCTTTCTTCTACAATGTCTCCTAAAATCTGGTGGGTTTGTCTATCTACCCCCAAAACTCATCTCTTACATCTCCTCCTTGCATTCTCAAAACTTGGTGAAACATAACCACTAGATTCCCCTTTTTTAAAAAGTTGGTTATCTTAAACTCTATTATCACACCAGAGATCTCCATTCAGGGTCTTTTAAGTAAATATCTTTACATCTTCCTCGCCCTCTCTATGTATCAGTTCTAATTTCTGAGGATCTTAAAAATGTTATCTTTCCTTACTCCAAGAGTTACATTCTTTCCAAGTGATGTGTTGTGAAAGGGCTTTCACTTTAAGAATAATTTTTGTTGATCATTTTATATGCATATTTATTTTTATTTTGTGACTCCAATATAAATAATCTTTCACCCCACTCTACTAGAGTTTCATTGACAATTCAATCAAATATTAACAAGGGACATAAGCTTTCCCACGAGTAGACTTTTCTTTCAATTATGATAAGCATCCTCCGACTCAAGTGCATTGCTTTAAAGACTACCCCTTTTATCTAGATTTTGGATTTTATTTTTGAGTCAGGATCTCTTTCTTCATCACTTCTGTGACTTTTGCTTTGACTAATTTAGTGACATGAGCTTTCACTTCTCTTGCAATCTATCTATAGCTTTTTCCTTCAGAAATTCACTTTTTTTGTTGAATCACACTTACGCCAAAATTTTATGAATTGAGGAACCAAATCCAATTGAGGATTGCTTTGTCTTTCCGTCTTCTCTTATGTGCTTTTTCTAGTTTTATATTATGTTGATGTAGCAGTGTAAATTTCCCATTTGACTATTATCTATTTTGCTTCTTCCAGTACTCAATTCCAAGCCCTATCTATTTTGCTTTTTTTAATCTCAAAGTTTTGAACCATCTGGGTTCATCTCGAGGAGAATTGTGTTCATGGTCAAACAGTGTGTATATCTTTTCATTAATAATTAATGTCCACGGTGAAAAATAGTTTTTCTTGGGAACAGTTTGGTCAGCTCATTATGAAAGGGTTGATTATGTCCATGTACTATGTAAGAGTTGACAATTTATCTCAAGTGGAATCGATCAAAATCTCATTAAATTGTTGGCATGCTGATTCTTATTAAGAATCACCCTACTAACAATTTAATAAGATCTGGGTCGTAGCCCTGAAGAATCAACTTGCCAACAATTTAACAAGATTTTGGTTGTTGTATTTATGATACCTTCTTTATTGTATGTAGTGCCTCGTCATTTTTCCTTGTTCACTTGTTGACCTAATGTGCGCTGACTCAGAGACTACATTTTACATGACATTGTTTTAATGAGACTTGATTATGTTGAGACATAAGAGGATATATCTATGTTGGTTTTGCTTAAATATATACATAGAGATGTATCATTGGTTGCTTTCTACATACATGTATATGTGATGATGGCATAATTTTTTGAGTTCAGTTAGAGTATGAATGAATGTCACATGATTGATGATTTCATGTCTCACATATATTGCACACAGTGGTGATTTTTATTATGAAAAAATTCCAACAAATAACACATGTATACTTTGAAATGTGGTATCATAGATAGATAGATAGATATGAAGACTAGATGAATGCAGATGCTATATGCAATTCACATTTTTGATTACAACATGTGGTTTATGTTGGTGAGGATGTTGGTCCTAAAGTCTGCACTTGACTCCTAAAGAGCAGAGTTAGGCCACCTCAAGTTTGGAATGGTTGGTTTTTTGATTATTTTGATTTTGTTGGTCAGTTGGAGGGTTGGTTTACCAAGACAAAAACATGGTTGGGTTAGCAAGATGATATGGATGTAGGTTTTTCTTGGCTGGTGGCACACAAATGATAGACACGTGAGAAAATAGAGGGATGGACAAAGGAAGAACAACAAACAACTCAATGAATTATGTACTGTAAGAAGTTTAAGTCTTAAAATAATATTTCAAGGCATTAAACAAGTATTCAAACACAATTTCTCCCACAGGTTGCAATAAAAACAAATCTTTACTAAAGCATTAGCTGTTTTACAGGTTGCATATCAGTAAAAGATGAGTTATACAATAGCTGAAAGGAAAATGAAATGTACTTTGCACATGTCAAAAATTGCATTCAAGATAAGAGAAAAACACACATAGATTTGAACATAAAACACACTGTCATCAAGAGCATATTCACCAGGTAGAGAGCTTTTAACACATAATAGAATAGGTTCAACCAATTTGATATATTGATGTCCTTCCCAAATACTGAACCCTTTTACATTCAAAAATCTATCTATTTATCATTTTTCCCCAAGAGAATTCGACCACCTATCTCAGCTCTAAATTTTTAGTTTATATTTACATCACAATCAAACTCTGTGGGTACAACTTCACTTGTTACTGCTTAATTACAAACTGTAAACATTTGTTTGAACTGAGTAGAAGTGTCAGTTCATAATATTCTCTCTAATTCGACCTCAAAAGAGATTGTTTTTATCAAAGGATAACTACTTATTACAAGTGGCAACAATGCCTCCAACTAGACCTAAACAAAGTCATACTAGTGCAACTATAGATGATTTTTTTGATAGCTGAAGTAGAACAAACTCATAAAAATATGTCTTCATAAGTTTTTGTTGGCGTTCAACTTCGCATGGATGCCCATGTACACCAAAAACTGGAGACCAACCTTTAACACTAGACAAAACTCACCAAGAATTTGGCGAATTTTTGGGAAAAATGGCCTCAAATATCTCTTAGATTCTCCCAAACCGTGATACCTGTGTAAAAACTGAGAGAGGTTTTTGTGCATGGGCCCATTCCCAACAAAAATCTCTTTCAGTTTTCAAAAATTCATTTCCATATGTTCAAGAGGCACGTCGGAAGACAATGACAAAAACAGGAAAAATAGAGCATGGTGAATTTTTGGAAAAAATGGCCTCAAAGGTCTCTTCGATTCTCTCGGACCGCGATACCTGTGTAAAATATGAGAGGTTTTTGTGCATGGGCTTGTTCTAAACAAAAAAATCTTTCGGTTTTCACAAATTCACCTCCAGGTGTTCGAGAGGCATGCCGAACGAGAATGACAAAAATAGGGAAAAAATAGAGTTTTTTTCAGTAAATTGGGCAGCGCTTGTTGATTTTTCTTCTATAGCTTTTGATACTTCCTTTGTAGATTTGAATGTTGCACTTGAAGAGATTGATATTTTTGTTGTAGCTCATGGATTTCTTGCTTCATTCTAACATTCCGCTCACTGATGCTTTCCACCTGCAGATTGCTATCTTCCATTTCCTCGATATTAGGCTTGGTCTCAATTTTCACTTTGTTTTCACCTTTGAGCTCAGGCTTGGGTTTTCTCTCGGGTTTGCCATCAAAGGTGTCTTTTACAAGTTCATTCTCCATCAATATTTTCCCCTTTGTCTCTGGTTTGATCTCCTCTAAAACCTGTGTTGGGACATGCTCTGTTTTTGTGCTCATACCCTCAAAATCGTGCTCAGGGTATGGATTACTGTCCACAAGATCTTGCTCTGGTTCTGCATAAGCAATGTACTCTATTTCCAGGACAATAGGTTTGACCCCTGAGGTCTCTCCTTTGCTGCATTTCTGNGGTGTCTTTTACAAGTTCATTCTCCATCAATATTTTCCCCTTTGTCTCTGGTTTGATCTCCTCTAAAACCTGTGTTGGGACATGCTCTGTTTTTGTGCTCATACCCTCAAAATCGTGCTTGGGGTATGGATTACTGTTCACAAGATCTTGCTCTGGTTCTGCATAAGCAATGTACTCTATTTCCAGGACAATAGGTTTGACCCCTGAGGTCTCTCCTTTGCTGCATTTCTGCCTGGTCTTTCTGTTAGGTTTGATTGGCATTCCTGGGATTGGCTTACCTCCCTCTTTTTGTTGCGTTCTACCTTGGGAGATTCTTCAATGCTTGTGTCAGATGACACAAAATCCCTTGCAACTATTACTGGGCTAATCCGCCTCTTCCTCTGCTATTTGGTTGTCTTTGATTTGGGGGCTTTGTCTATCTGCATAGTAGTGGGCATAGTTTCAGCTTCACGAGGTTCATGGGACGATTGGACTAGTGAGTTGCCCTATCTTTCTCACCTCTTGATATAATTCCTGACATAAACCTTGCCACTGCTGCTTCTTTGGAAAGTGGTGATCACATGTATGCTTACCAGTTGCAATAATAACCACACACACAACCTTACAATAATAATAACTTGAGGCACA
>JASDQU010215493.1:0-18305 GCA_032191745.1 Picea mariana
TAGACAACCTAGTAATCTCTAGAAACTACTACAAACTTAGAAAAATGAATTGGAAAAAATGCTCCTATATCAGATTCTTGATAGAAATTATAGCAAAATGTATGATCCATTGAAGTTTTTCTCCTTTCAAGAAAAAGGACGAATAGTAAACCAATTCTTCAATGTGTAAATCGTAAGCGTAATAACATAAAACAACTGAACCTAAATTTGCAACAGAATTTAGCGATATTAGAATTAATTAGACCGTTGTACATTATTTCAAAATGTGTGTTTTTCCTAATCGATGAAGTTAATTGTGATTTAAAACTACTTATTGATTTAATATCACTACACGTTTGGATTCTGCAAGGATTTGATAGATTGTAAGAGGTTCTTAAAGAAAATTGCTTTGCTAGTGAAGCTTGTGATATGTGATCTTTCGGCGTTTGTTAATCTTTCATTACTTGGAAGGGATTAAGTTGCCATGCAGTCTCTTCTCTTGTATATGTTCTAATCTCTATATATATGCACGTGTCGTGATTTTGTTTATGTTATATGTTCTCTATCTATGATTCATTTACTAATATATCAATCAACAATAGAGTTTTGGTACTTTGCATATTTATTTATTATTATTTCTTCAGAGAGAAAAGAGAGAATATGATGGCAATCATCACATATTGTGTGCATTACCATTTCTCTATCGACCTATAATACGTTACATATTTTGTGCATCACCATAGCTCCACCCGAATATAATAGATTGGACAAGTTGAAGAAGTAATCATAGAGTAGTGCATGTAAACCAAAGACCTTGTGTTACACATCAAAATTCCTCACTTCGATAATGTCACATTATCATTGTTGTAAGTGTCGTAAGTGTCGCATCGCAAACGACACCATGAAAACACTTGATACAACCCCTAAAACATGTTAGAAGAAGAAGCCCCATCATTTGACAGTTGAAAGAAAGTGTTTTTCTATGGGAATTGGTCATCTTGAAAACTTTTGGAAGATCAGCGCTCCCCTGCTCATATATAGGGAGAGTTGTAGCGCTATGTTGCCCATTGTAAGGGAGCGTCGAATTGGTTGAGCAAATCTTGGAAGAAATCCCCTTTTTCTTTAAAAGCAGTTATGGATGGTTCGAGTTGGTTTGGCTCGAATCTAACCCTAAGGCTGCATCTAAGGGAGATATCACAACTGATGGAGTCATATCCTCAACTAATCCCCAAATACAACCAAGGTGGTTGAGACTCTCAAAGCCTATAAATGGAGGCATTCTCATGGGGAACAAAGAGGAAAAAATAATCAGTAAAGCATTGTTATTATGATCATGGATCTTTCGAGCAAGGGGTTGGACGAGGAGGACTTGGAGAGGTTGTTGCAACATCATCTGAAGATTGTAAGTGTCTCTTTAAAGTTCTCATCAATATACTTGGCCTATTTTCTTCTAGTATGTGTTTACATGTACTTGTCTATGTTTGTTTTAATCTTTCATAGATAGATCGATTTTTTCTAATCCATTAGAGTAGGAAATAGTCGTTTGTCTCTTGTCATCCATTGCAGGTACTATATGGAACTCGGGGATTGGAGCAGCGTGGACAAACTTTGAAAGTGAGGTATATGGGAATAATTATCTATAGGAATGGTAGTGTCCAAACGTAGTTTTTTGTCTTGGTAGAGGGGTCTGTACTTCAAGGGAAAATTCACCTGTCCGCATGGCAATTATTCCGTAACAGAAATTGGTGACTCCACAGGGGAACGAATTTTCATATTTTTTTATTTCCTTGGTTTTTCTTTACCTTTTGTCTATCTTTAGATCTAATTTGTTGATTTGATCTATCCTTACATCTTTTCATCTTTGCTAAGTTGTCTTACAAATTCTCTGATTGAAATTCCTTGAGTTTTTGAGTTTTATGGGTTTTTCTAAAACTTGTCTCAGGATTAGTGCCCATCTCCAGTTTAAGTCAGAGCGTTGATAACCAGATCATCACTTCCACAGAGTGTGTTAGGGAGCGTTGTAGTGCTCTGGTGCCTTGATTACCAGAGCGTCGATTTTTCTTACTTTGAAAAATTGCAGTTCTCTTGTTTGTTGGGCATAATCCTTTGATCTTTCTCTCTAGCTCAAATCCTATTATGTCAAATCTTGTCTTATGTTTGACTTAAGACTTGTTGTTTTTCATTCTTTTAGTCTTGATTATGTTTGTGTTGTCTTTCCTTACTACAAAATCAATCGTGTTCTCCTAAACTTGGTTTCTTTTTGTTGTTATTTTCGATTAACTGATTGATTAGAGGTTTTCATAGGGAAAGTTATTGATCATAGCATTGTTTTCTTTGTCTTTGATCCCTTACTCAATTTTGGAAGGCTATTAAGTCTGATTTAAAAACAATTTGTGTTTTTCTTTGAGAGTGTCTTTGTTTGTGTTCTTTTGCTCTTTCTTTTTCAAAATCACAGTGGTGAAGTCATTTTTCATTATTAGTGAAAGAAAGAAGCATAAGACGAACTTTTCAATTTACATTTGTAATCAAACAAAGAAATACTTGTATGCATTGGTTTTGGATATTGGAAAGATTTTCTTTATAATTTGGCATTTGTTTGAGTTCTTGTTGAGAAACAAATAGTATGAAATTTTTCATTCTTTAGTGTTTTGTTAGTGACAAAAGAAAAGAAACTCTTCTCCTTCCTGTAGCTAGAATTTCATTGAAAAGAAAGTTTGCATCTCATTATTTTCATCTTTTTGGAGTCCAGTATCAAACATCATCACTTTCACTATCACTCACCTTTGTGTAATGAACATCCATGAAAATGAACACTAATTAAAATCAAACTAGAAACTTTTATTTTTAAGATCTTTACACCAATACTAGACTAGGACTAGAGCTTTGGAATAGGCTGTGAGAATAACTCTCCAAAGCATTCAAGACAAACATGGAATCCTTTAATAGGGAGAATAAATACAATTTTCGTATAAGCATAGCTGGGATCCCCCTCTCACACAGGGGTTAAACACGAGGTCACATTTGGGAGAGCAATGGAGATTATCCCTCCGAGGCTCAACCGATCGTAGTAGTACGATCATATATTGGGGGTTCTTCTTGAGGATCAACTGTCTTCATTTGGTCTCAGAGCTTTGTGGATTCTAAATCCGTTCGGGGTCCTCTAGATTCTATCGGTCCACTTGTCCTCAGTTCTCTTGAAGAATTTCAGACTTGATATCCGGGTCATACATTCGGACTCGATTGTCGACTATAGCCACCCAGAGGTTGACTACGACTTAGTATTCTTAGTAGCCACAATATTTAGGGTCCTTAAATGAGGTGACGATGAAGGGAATTATTTGATGTACTTGGAACAAACGTTGGTCAAACCCACTTGGGCTCCTTGGAGGGTAACCCACAAGAAAAACTTTGAGGAAGCTTGCACCAAGGTGTAAGTGTTACACATCAACATTACTCGCTCTGATAAGTGTCGCATGTTGCTCACAAGTGTCGCAAGTGTCGCATGTTGCTCACAAGTGTCGCAAGTGTCGCATGTTGCTCACAAGTGTCACAAGTGTCAAGCAAAGCATACTGCCATGATGACGACACTAAAGAGACACTTAAAATGCCTCAAACACTTGATTTGAAGGAAGAGGGATGGTTAAATGAAGTCAAGTATCTCTTGCCACCTGAAAGAAGCTTTTAAACTAAAGTTTTAGAAGAGAGCGCTCCCCTATATCACTCTTAGGAGCGCTAGCGCTCCCCTATAAGGTGTTAGGGAGCATTATAACACCAAACAGCCCCTCTATAGGAGCGTTATAGATCTTTAGAGCATTGGCGCCCCCCTAAAGCCTACTAGGGAGCGCTATAGCACTCTGATGGCCTTTTTGGGGGAGCGTTGCCTATTCTAAGCAGCAGTTGATCTGTTGAGGAGAATAAGGGGAGGATATTTCAATCTTGGAAGGCAGTTGCATTCGAATTCCTGGTTCAGCCATGATCTTAGGAGAAGATCCCTAGCTTAAGGAGGGAAATTCCTCAACTTACCCTGAAGATACCTCAAGAGGTTAGGCCTCTCTGAACCTATATAAGCAGACTCTATGATGGTGGAAAGGGAGGAAGAATTGGAAGCATGAAACCTATGATCTCATAGGAAACATACAGTGAACTGGAGGAAAGTAATCAATAAATTTGTTGTCATTCGGATCGTGGATCTTTTGAGCAAGGGTTAGACAAAGGGGACTTGACGAAGCTGTCGCATTCGCATCTACGATTGTAAGCTACTTCTGTCATTGTTCTCATTAATATGACACGCTTGGCCTGTTTCTTTCTAGTTTGTGTTTAATCTCACATGAACTTGTCTCGGATAGATAGATCTATTTCAAGCTAATATAAATAGAGTAGGAAGTGGTTGTATTATTGTTTGTCTACAGAGCTCATCGAGGAGCGAAAGATTGGAGCTCAACTCGGAGCGTGCAGGGACAAACGCCGGTAAAAGGTACTTCTTTTCTCCTTCCTCCTCATGCATTAGTTTGTATAGATCTGAAAGGAAGTCAGTGTCCACATTAAGCGTCTTTTGTCTTAAGAGTTAAGAGTCTAGCTCTCAAGAGGAGATCTACCTGTCCGCAGGGAGATTTTCCTTCAACAGAAACTGGCGACTCCACTGGGGAGAATCGAATCGAAACTTTTTGGTTTTGATTTTAGACCTTGTCTTACCCTTTGATTGTTTTCAGACCTAGTTCACCCCCTTTTTGATTGATTTCATGAGTTGATTGACTCCTTACCCCATCACACTCAGCTTGGTTGCCAAAATCCGACTGAAATTTTGGATTTTTTTACATTTTCATGAGTTTTTTAAGCCTGGCGCCCCTGTGGTTGTGTTTACATAGCGCCAGTGCTCCCTGCATGTGTTAGACAGAGTGTTATAATGCTTGGTGCCCCTTACACCAGAGTGCCAGCCCTCTTTTTGCAGAAAACCTCTCCAGAATTTCTTTTTTCAGGGTCCAATCTCTGTGTTTCACTTGCTGAGCCTCTCTGTGAGTCAATGCTTCTTCCCACTCAACTTTGACATCCTTCCTTTTGAGGAACAAATACCTTGTTGTTTAGATTTTGTAGCCTTCTTCACTATTTTTAAGTTTTTCTGTTGTTGGGAGTTTGAAACCAATGCACTGTTTTTCTCTCCTTTTTGACTGAATGAGAAACTCTGGTGAAGGACATCAGAAGTCGACGAATCTCTTCATTTGGTTTTTGTTGAGGTCATTGTTCTTCAACATCTCTTTTTGTGTAAAATTCTTGGTTTTCTTTGTTTTCTTTTCTTTTGCTTCTTGTTTTTTATCACAACAAGAGGGTGTATTGTTTGTACACAACCTGCTTATGCTTGTCTGAGTTTCCTTGATCCAAAAGGTTAATTAGCAGGAGAAGTGTCGTTTTGAATTAATCATTATTCACACACAAACAATAAAGAGACATCTATTCACAATCTGGTACTCTGTACGAGTTGATACCAAATGCTACCCGTGCCACTAATGATCCATCCAAACCATCGTCTACCTCGCACGCGGATGGAGTTATTGGCTCTGTCAAAACTCAATCTCCTTCCCAGTCGACTGGAACAACCCAGCGGTCTGCTTCGACGTCTGCTCCCAGTTCGACTGCACCCTCTTCTACCTCCCCTCAAACTCAGGTCTCTGAGGTGAATACGGTCCAATCGACCCCTTCACAACAATCTAGAGGCAAGAAGAAAGCAAGAAATAAACCAAAGAAAAACAACAACAATGAACAACCAAAAAATCAACCTCAAACCCCTGCTGCCGAAAAACAACCACAACGGAAACCGAAATTCCCATGTCTCATTTGTGGTGATGATCACTACACTCGAGACTGTCCACATCGCGATGAAGTGGCCAAAATTTTTAAAGGAAATTCACAACCCGCTGTGCTTACTCAGCCTTTTCCACAGCAGCAATCTTTGGTTGCTCAAACCCCCACTCCAGGGGGCAGTTCCAACCAATCCCATGATGAGGCCTCGACAAGTGCCCACATTTACATGTTTAACGAGATTAATCTAACCACTCGCACTACAACATATGACACACCGATTAAACCTGATAAGCCGAAGCCCACTAACGGTTCCTTACCGGACCCATTACCATCTTCCGTTAGTCCTCCGTCTGCTAGCCCTCCATCCGGGCCACTTCAAATCGAGAAACCTTCGTTTGACTCCATCTTACGCCCTCCTAAGAGCACTATCTGGAAATCTACCTTTAATCCTAGTTCGCGGGCTGCCCAAAACTACAACATCGTTGAAGATTTGGCTCAAGCACCGTATGCTATGTCTGCCCTAGAAGTTCTACAACACTGTCCTAGCCGAGTCGCCAGTTTCTGTTGAAGGAAAATATCCCTGCGAACAGGTAGATCTCCTCTTGAGAGCTAGACTCTTAACTCTTAAGACAGAAGACGCTTAACGTGGACACTGACTTCCTTTCAGATCTATACAAACTAATGCATGAGGAGGAAGGAGAAAAGAAGTACCTTTTACCGGCGTTTGTCCCTGCACGCTCCGAGTTGAGCTCCAATCTTTCGCTCCTCGATGAGCCTTGTAGACAAACAATAGTACAACCACATCCTACTCTGTTGATATTAGCTTGAAATAGATCTATCTATCTGAGAAAACTTCATGTGAGATTAAACACAAACTAGAAAGAAACAGGCCAAGCATGTCATATTAATGAGAACAATGACAGAAGTAGCTTATAACCGTAGATGCGAATGCGACATCTTCGTCAAGTCCCCTTTGTCTAACCCTTGCTCAAAAGATCCACGATCCGAACGACAGCAACTTTACTGATTACTTTCCTCCAGTTCACTGTATGTTTCCTATGAGATCATAGGTTTCATGCTTCCAATTCTTCCTCCCTTTCCACCATCATAGAGCCTGCTTATATAGGTTCAGAGAGGCCTAACCCCCTGGAGTTATCTTTAAACTCTTTTCATACTCTCTAAATATGAAAAGATCGTCGAGTGATCTTGCTTCCTTTCACACTCGTTAAAAGGTTCGAAAGAGCGTCTTTCGAGTGGTAGTTTATCTCTTTTTCGGCCTCATGAGACTAACTGTATGAAAAAGGAACTGAGAGAGTTCTCTTTTAAGTGTTTTTCCAGACTCTATAATCACGAAAAACCTTTGAGTTTTCTGTCTTTGGACTCGTTAAAACGAACATCGACAGGCCCGTATGGGACCGAACCCTTACTTCTTCCAGTTCGTTAAACAAAGGAAGAGGAACTTACCGAAGGTGAGTTATATCGAGCATGTGTTACCCTCCTCGAGATCGTTAAATTAAAAAGAGGTACTCATCTATCTGGATGGGGGAAAATTTCAAAGAAGCAAGCCAAGCAGTCTCTTGAAAACATTACCAAGTAATTCTTAGAGTCTCCCTTGAACACGGCACTTTGTCTTTTGCATGCATTATAATCCGTTGAACCTCTGCACTGAGCCAATCCTTTGAGTTTCTTTCACTCCTCTGGGTCACCTGACGTAAGTCACAGCATCCACTGCATCGTCAAGTTTTGGTCCATGTCATGTTTCTGCTGTCGTGCCTTAGTGTTCAAGGGAAGTATCCGCCTCGAGAGTCAGCCATCACAAATATCTTGTCTCAATACCCATGTCAGTCCATGTTCATTTTATCTACCAATTACATCTCTATGTCTGTTTCGTGTCATTGATGGGGGATACATCAAGGCCCTCCTTCGACGAGTCTATTCCTGTCGACTTCAACACATTATTCGGGAACTAGACTTAAAAACCAGTTAGTACTTTGGGACCTGCATACCTCAATGGCAGGCCTCCTCACATTCGACAGTGGGTTTACAACATTGACCTCTGATCAAATGATTCCACGGATGTTCGACTCCAGCTCATCCATTCACATTCATTGGAATGTACTAGGGTACCTTGGGAATCATTGACATTAATGGTGATCTCCCTCGTGCTTGTTAAAGGTTTACATCATTGACCGGTAATCAAGTGGTTTCTGCCATGTTCGACAACAGGACATCTATTCACATGGTTAGATTCGTACTACATTGGGATCGGTAAGAAGACCCTGGGTTGGGTGATCACTTTGATATGTGCTTTGCCTAGGTTGCGAANCATATATACTGTTACATAGATCCACTTTGTATTGGTCGTGGCTATGTCTTGTCATCTCGTAGATCCACTGTGTATTCTTCATGGCTACGATCAATTCAAATCATGTATAGATCCACACTGTATCCTCGGTGGCTATACCTTTTTATCAATACAATTATGGATCCACAGTGTATTTTATGGCGGCCATATCTTGCAAGTCTTGATCACCCGAGCATAGGTATGCCTGCCTTGGGTTTGAAACATGTCATAATATTTGTTGGATGTGTGTGCACGGCTTCTGTCAGGTTCTCTGCGTCTATACCCTTGCTTGAACGTCTACAAAGCATTTCAGTTATCCATTCTCATCTTCTAACTTCATACTTTGGGGGGCAATCTGTTACACATCAACATTACTCGCTCTGATAAGTGTCGCATGTTGCTCACATGTGTCACAAGTGTCTCATGTTGCTCACAAGTGTCGCAAGTGTCAAGCAAAGCATACTGCCATGATGACGACACTAAAAAGACACTTAAAATGCCTCAAACAGTTGATTTGAAGGAAGAGGGATGGTTAACTGAAGTCAAGTGTCTCTTGCCACCTGAAAGAAGCTGTTAAACTAAAGTTTTAGAAGAGAGCGCTCCCCTATATCACCCTTAGGAGCACTGGCGCTCCCCTATAAGTTTCTAGGGAGTGTTATAACACCAAACAGCCCCTCTGAAGGAGCGCTATAGATCTTTAGAGCACTGGCGCCCCCCTAAAGCCTACTAGGGAGGGCTATAGCGCTCTGATGGCCTTTTGGGGGGAGCGCTGCCTATTCTGAGCAGCAGTTGATTTGTTGAGGAGAATAAGGGGAGGATATTTCAATCTTGGAAGGCAGTTGCATTCGAATTCCTGGTTCAACCATGATCTTAGGAGAAGATCCCTGGCTTAAGGAGGGAAATTCCTCAACTTACCCTAAAGATACCTCAAGAGGTTATGCCTCTCTGAACCTATATAAGCAGGCTCTATGATGGTGGAAAGGGAGGAATAATTGGAAGCATGAAACCTATGATCTCATAGGAAACATACAGTGAACTGGAGGAAAGTAATTAGTAAAGTTGTTGTCGTCCGGATCGTGGATCTTTTGAGCAAGGGTTAGACAAAGGGGACTTGACGAAGCTATCGCATTCGCATCTATGGTTGTAAGATACTTTTGTCATTGTTCTCATTAATATGATACGCTTGGCCTGTTTCTTTCTAGTTTGTGTTTAATCTCACATGAACTTGTCTCAGATAGATAGATCTATTTCAAGCTAATATCAACAGAGTAGGAAGTGGTTCTACTATTGTTTGTCTACAGGGCTCATCGAGGAGCGAAAGATTGGAGCTCAACTCGGAGCGTGTAGGGACAAACGCCGGTAAAAGGTACTTATTTTCTCCTTCCTCCTCATGCATTAGTTTGTATAGATCTGAAAGGAAGTCAGTGTCCACGTTAAGCATCTTTTGTCTTAAGAGTTAAGAGTCTAGCTCTCAAGAGGAGATCTACCTATCCGCAGGGAGATTTTCCTTCAACAGTAAGTCTGTTAAGTAGGTTGCCAACATAACTAATCCACCCACTCATATCCTAGCCCCTTCTCAATTTGATCATGCAACATTAGATTCATCACCAACTGGTATGTTCATTGAGAGAAGGCATTGTTTGCTTGTTGGTTTTCTAGATTTTTTAGCAAGTGTTGTTTGTTTACTTTAGTTGTCCTTAAAAATTGAGATTGTGGATGATAAAGGTCTCTGTAGATCACGTTGGATGTAAGGGTTTCCTGGATACATCACAGAATGAAAAACCATGCCACACATCCAAACCCAGCTATGGGCCAAATCTCTACCGGGGGGGCACCGTCCTCCAACATGCAAATTCCATCTGAGGGGTGACCCCCTCTTACCGGTCATAACCCAGTTGTTACCCAACCAATGGAAGGGGGACAACCTCAGCCTTTGTTCACTAGAAACCCCCCACAATCTTGGGGACCACCCCAAAGAGGTTAGTTCCATCAACCAAATCAGGGAGGGCCATCAAACCCTAATCCACAAGGAGGAATCCCAAATCCCAATCCTTCTGGACTACATTCTGGACAACCTTTCCCAGGAGTCTCGAATCCCACTTAGGGTCCTCAAGGTCAATCATATTTTCTTCCCCAAGGGCCAAATCTTTACCCTCATCAGGGTCAACCTGGTTACCCTCCTCAAGGGAAACTTAGGTATCCACCTCAAGCTAATCAAGCGAATTATCCTCCTTGTGGCCAAATGGGTTTCCCTTCTCATTTTATGCACATTCCTCCACAAATAAATACTAGTTTTCTTAGTCAACATCAACAGCATATGGGAGGACATGTTGGCTACAATTATCCACCTCAACCCGTTTATGGCCCTACCGGTGTCTCTATGCCACACCAGTATCATCCACAAGTCAATCGACAGCTATCGCTCTTAGCCACTCTAGATCTACTGGATCTATCGAGATTAACTAATGATCCCATATTACATTCTCCTTTTTGGCCAGTTATTCCTGCTAAATAGCCTTCTGATATTCCAAAATTTTGGCGGTAAACCTGGTGAAGACCCTAATAACCATGTTATGACTTTTCATCTATGGTGTTCATCAAATTCACTAATGGATGATTCTATCTAGTTACGTGATCCAGGTGGATATTGGTGGCCAACCACCTATTCCAACCGGCTCCTCTTGTAAGTTTTTAGTTCAGCACATTCTTTTGTACTTCTTTGTAATTGTGGGTTCTACACTTCTAGGGCTATCTGAAGCCATACACATATTCCAAGTGGATACTGGTGGCCTCTCACCTAATCCAACTGACTTATTTTGTATGTTTTCATGTCATCACATCTTGTTATACTTCCAGGGCCGTTTTGAAGCCCTAAAAAGTGTTTTTTTGGCTCGCCATAGTCAATCTATAGACAGAGTTAGAGTTTGATGGTGTAATGTGTATTTCTCTAAAAGACCTTTCCAACGGGCTATCACACGCCTAAAACAAAGGTCGTATGCAAAAGTTACGACCCCAAGAAGTTGAGGTACCAACTTACCCATATGGGCCCACGTGACTTTTGGTGTTTCACCTCCTAGGGTTAAGTTTTTGGATGTCTAGGGTTTTGGAAATCATGAATAATATTAAAAAGGATTATGGAGCCTCATTTTAATCACTGTGCTTAGACATATGCGTGCATCAACCACATTCTCTTCTCAGAGATAGCTACCACCATTCGAGCAAGTGTTTTAGTTCTGCAATTTTACAGTTTCAACCTATTTCATTTATTCAATAGAAGATATTTTTCACTGGATATTGTTGTACTTCATATCTTTGTGTTTATTGTATTCAGTCTGTCAATCAGTTCATCCCGCTCCTAAATCCAGATCAGTGGTATCAGAGCGGTCTACTCTTCATTTATTTTTCTTTGTGCATGTCCCCGACAAGATCTGGGTACAAGAAGTTAGGACTCGAACCAATCGATTTGTTGCAAGATCGGTTGCGTCGATCCTGAAAACAACCCATGGGAGATGAAAATAAAGATGATGGAGCAGGAGATCCTTTTAAAATGTTGCTCGAGGAAACCCTTGCGCGACAAAGGAACGAAATGATGGACAACTTTGCATAGATCCTTCGGTGGTTGCCCACAAGAGAAGCCTCTTCATCAAGTGGCCATGCAACCCCCTTCAAGGTACAGGTAAATTTTGATATTCCATTATTTGAAGAACTTATAGATGCGAATGTTGTAGATAAATGGCTGAATCTGCTCGAAGGGAATTTTTCGGTCCAAAATTTTTTCGATAGGGAAAAGATTACTTTTGCACTCCTCGAGGTCGTCCCCAATGTTAAGGATTGGTGGGACACTTACTCTGAGCAAAGGGTCATAGAGGAATATGAAATATTTGTGGTTGCCCCTACATGGGATTCCTTTCGAGATTCCATTAAAGATCAATACTAGCATGTTGGAAGCTACGAGGACCAGTACACCAGATGGACCACCCTATGTCAAGAAAGGGACCAGACAGTACCATATTTCACCAATATTTTCCATACCCTGCGCACCAAGTTGGGTATCAAATAATTTGAGCGACATATAGTGTTCAAATACCATGGTTGTATGCATAGATACATTCAAACATAAATGGAGTTTCTGGACATCGCCTCATTGGGTACGGCTTATAGATATGTTGTCAAGATCGAGCAGAAATTTAAGCAGAAGAGGAGAGAGTTTGGATCTGCAAACTCCTCATAGTCGAAGCAGGGCAAAGGCAGCCCCAACCCACACAGCAAGGGACGGAGCAGATATGGCCACTATCAGGACAACCAGTCCAATCCGCAACATAAGAAGGGAAATGAGAAGACGAAGAAGGACACGGGAAAATGGTGTGAATACCATAAAATCCCTTGGCACAACACTGAAGAATGTTGCTCCAAGAAGTCACACGTGGTTGAGCTCAAGGCTTCAGAGTCAAAGGTCAATTATAATTCTAAATCAAATCTAGAAGGAGGGAAGCAGATTATCGATGTTGAACCTAGTGCCATTGTCGCTACCACCAAATTCCAGCAAAGCAAACCAAAAGAACTAGAAGAAGGGGAACGCCTCTTTCACTCACAAATGTGGGTAAAGTGGGGTCCAGTTCATTTCATTGTCGATAGTGGCAGTCGGAAGAACCTGATATCAGTAGAGGTCATCAAACGGTTGTACCTGCTGATGACACCACACCTGCAACCCTACACCATTAGTTGGCTTCGCCAAGGAAGAGATCTTTGTGTCAGCCAACAGTGTCGTCTTCCCAATGACATCAAGCCCTTCAAAGATGAGGTATTGTGTGATATTTCTCCCCTTGAAGTTTTTGATGTTCTTTTAGGAAAACCATATTTGTGGAACTGTCATGTTGTGTATGAGTCTAGACCCCGTAGTGTTATTATTACTTTGGGTAGACAATTGTACAGGATACCATAGGTAGCGCCACCTACCACTATTTCTTTAATCTCTGCTAAGCAATGTAGTAAGGTCATTTCACAAACCGGAAATTTTGTCTTCTTTGTGATCCGTACTCATAGTAAGCAGAAGGTCGTCGCCACATACATGGCCTCTACATAGAGCCTCTCTTTGTAGGAGAAGCAAGTGGACGGGATCATGGAAGTGTACAGAGACATCTTCTCCTCACCCACCGAGGTACCGACGCACTGCCAAGTCAAGCATCCAATTGATCTAACCCCCGATCCACCTCTGCCTAATGGACCAATCTATCGTCGCTCGCTGATGTAAAATGACGAAACCAAGCATCAGATCCAAGAGATTTTTCAAAAGGGGCACATCAGACCTATCTCCTTCCCTTGCGGAAGCCTGATTGTACTAGTGCAAAAGAAGGACGGGACCTAGCGATTTTGCATTGATTATAGAGAATTAAACAAAATCACAGTTAGAAACCAGTACCCAATTCCTAAGATTGATGACCTTCTTGACCAACTCAAGGGAGAAAAGTTCTTCAACAAGATTGGCCTAAAGTCTAGCTACCACCAAGTTCCCATTGAACCAACTGATGTCTGGAATACAGCTTTCAAATCTAAAGAAGGTCTCTTCGAATGGTTGGTCGTTCCCTTTGGCCTAACAAATGCACGAGCCACTTTCATGAGGTTGATGGATGATGTATTGAGACCCTTCACCAACTCTTTTGTGGTTGTATATTTGGATGGCATCCTCATCTTCAGCAGAACTTGGGAGGAGCACATGCGGCATATTCAACAGGTTTTAAGCACTGTGCAGCAACACAAGCTATATGCCAGCTTGGAAAAATGTTCCTTTGGAATGAACAGGGTCCAATACTTGGGCTAAAATGTTGATGATCATGGGGTACATGTCGATCCCACTAAGATCCAAGTCATCTGTGACTAGCCAGCCCCAACCACACTAACCTAGCTTCAGAGCTTCTTGGGACTGGCCAATTTCTATTGATGGTTCGTGTTAGGATTCTCCCATATTGCATGGGCCCTCAGCCACATTACCAAGGGTGGTGACAGGGCAAATTTCATGTGGGGGAAGGAACAACAACGAGCATTTGATGATCTAAAGCATCTCTTGTGCTCATCTCCAGTACTCTCCTTGCCTGACCTGCAACAATCGTTCAAGATTGAGACTGATGCATCTGACTATGTTGTAGGAGTAGTTCTCACTCAACCCGGTCATCCAGTGGCATACTATAGTGAGACACTCTCAGATATTATCCAGAAATACCCCACCTATGACAAGGAAATGTTTCCATTATACAATATTTTCGTCAATGGAAACATTACATTCTCGGAAAGGAGACGATCATCCACACTGAACACAAGCCTCTATAGTTCATACAGACACATGGGAAGTTGAAGGGCGTCCGCCATTAGAAGTAGTCCACCTACCTGCAACATTTCTATCTCAACATCAAGTATAAGACAAGCAGAAAAAATCGTGTCGTTGACTGCCTCAGTCGACCTCTCATAGCTCCACTCACAACTATGCTCCATTCCTGTGGACATGAGGCATCTGAGTGGCCCCAACTTTATGAGCAAGATCTGGACTTCATCACCACCTATCAGCTCTTGGGTACAAACGTGATTGTCACCAATTTTCACATTCAGGACTGGATGTTATGCCATCTGTGCCATCTCTGTGTTCTTGCAAGCGAGCGTGTAAAGCTTATTTGGGAAGCCCACTACAGTCGGGTGGCATGACATTTTGGCGTGGAGAAATTTCTGGTTGTTCTCCATAAACATTTTTATTGTCCAAAACTTCGACGGGATGTTAGCAAGTATATCATATCTTGCACTGTTTGTGCCATTGCCAAGCTAGCCATCAAGAAGCAAGGCTTATACACCCCTCTTCCTACCCCCAAGAATCCTTGGGAATCCATCTTGATGGATTACATGTTTGGCCTTTCGTTCGCCAAGTAAGGCAATGATTGTGTATTTGTGATCGTTGATCAATTTTCGAAGATGGCCATCCTCACAAACTGCAAGAACATCACAACGGAAGATACTGTCGAGCTCTTCTTCGAACGAGTGTGGGTCCATTTTGGGATACCATAGACCATCATCTCCAACCAAGACAATAGGTTCCTTAGCACATTTTGATCGAATCTCTAGTCACTGTTTGACAGCAAGCTCACTAAATCCATCGCTTTTCACCCCCAAATAGACGACCAAACAGAGTTTGTCAATCAGATGATTGTGCACATCCTGCACATGTACAACTCTAAGCATCCACATACATGGGATGAGAGTCTCCCCTATGTTCAACATAGTTACAACAAGGCTCTCCATAGCTCCATCGGCCATAGCCCACTTCAGGTGCGACTGGGATTACAACCCTTGGGTCCCATTGTTGTTTTACTTCCTCTGGAAACCACACAAACAGACTCTTCCCATGTTCAGTCTGAGACCGACAAAGCCACCAGATTCGTTGAGCAGATTCAGCACATCCACCAACAGGTCTAGGCGATTTTGCAGAAATCCAATGCTAACTACAAGCAACGCCATGATCAACACAGGGTACCGCACTAGTTTCAGGTTGGAGACAAGGTCTAGTTACACTTGTAGAAGGAATGTCTTACAGGGCCCCATCAAAAGCTCTACCCACTTCAATATGGGCCTTACACCATCACCAAGGTTGTGGGTAACAATGCTTTTGAGCTCAACACTCCACCATTCCTTGGCTTGCACCCAGTGTTCAATGTGGACCTCCTTTGGCCATATTTTCCACCATTATTGGACACCTCAGAGATTGCATAAAATCTGACACCAATAGAGCTCAACTCTGACTGCATGGAATAGGCATCCACTGATCAGATATTGGACACATAGGTCAAGGGCACTCGCCAGCAGAGGATCCGGCTTTATCGAGTTGTTAAGGCAGGGTAGCCACTAAGGCAAGTGTCTCACCCAGGGCCAAATCCAACAGACATTTCCTCACCTAATGGGGGAACTCAACGCAATGGATACCATTGCTTCCTAAAGGGGGAGGACTAATCGAGGTGGATATTGGTGGCCAACCACCTATTCCAACCGGCTCCTCTTGTTAGTTTTTAGTCCAACATGTTCTTCTGTACTTATTTGTAATTGTGGGTTCTACACTTCTAGGGCTGACTGAAGCCCTATACATCTTCCAGGTGGATATTGGTGGCCTCTCACCTAATCCAACTGGATTATTTTGTATGTTTTCATGTCATCACATCTTTTTGTACTTCCAGGGACGTTTTGGAGCCCTAAACAGTGTTTTTTTGGCTATCCACAGACAAATTGTAGACAAAATAAAATTTTGATGGTGTAATGTGTAGTTCTCTAAAATACCTTTCCAACGAGCTATCCCATGCCTAAAACGGAGGTCTTATGAGAAAGTTACGACCCCGGGAAGTTGAGGTACCAACTTACCCATAGGTGTTGGGTATGTGTTATATTCTTTGCATGTGTGTGTGTGGGCGCGTCAGATATGACAATTGCGTCTGACGATCCCTCATACTAGTGATTTGTTTGTTTCGTGTGCACTAGGCGCTTTCCTAGGGGGGTCCCAGGGGGGGGCAGGTATGCCCCTTCCTAGTTACACACAGCATTTGGGGCAACGCCCCAAAATTTTTTTGGGAGGTTTTTGCTATTTTTAGCGGATTTTTCTATTTTTAGCGGTTTACTAAAAATAATCCTGGTTTTAGGGATTAGGGTTTTGGTATCTATGGAATACCTAAAAACATTGTATATATTGTATAGTGAATGGTGAAATTTGAGATAATGAATATAAGAAAG
Organism: Picea mariana; assembly: GCA_032191745.1. Lineage (NCBI taxonomy): Eukaryota > Viridiplantae > Streptophyta > Pinopsida > Pinales > Pinaceae > Picea > Picea mariana. The sequence continues at coordinate 16,874 of JASDQU010215493.1, forward strand.
GTTTTCCTGGTTGAGGGTTTCCGGTATAAATCTATGTGTACTATGTGAATGAGCTATTGATTAAATTATGTTCTGCTTGAGAATCTATATGCATTGCTTTACTTCACAGGTTTAAAACTTACATGTGGTATCAGAGCTCATTTTTGGCTTCAGAGGGACGCCTTTGTTGTTGAAAGTTTGGCTCGGTCTTGATAGATCAAGTTTATCTTGGGTCTGTGATAAACCTGGGTTTAGTGGGAGCTTTTGCAGTGGTGATTTGAGTGTAGAAAGAGGAATGGCGAGTTCTTCTAGAATCGAGATAGAGAAGTTCAATGGTAAAAACTTTGAGCTATGGAAGTTGAAGATGTAGGACCTTCTTATAGACAAAGAACAATGGATCGTTGTGGATCTTGGTACACAGCCTACTAGTACACCGTCTACTAGCACACAGGCTACTGGTACACAACCTACCAGTACACGAACTACCAGTACACCACCTACTGGTATGTCGAAGGAAGTTGGGAGAAGTTGGACAGAAGAGCAAGGAGTATTATTCGACTCTGCCTGGCAGATTCAGTTTTGTTGAATGTCTCGGGAGAATCTACATCCAAGGAACTATAGGATAAGTTGGGGAATTTGTATCAATCAAAGTCCCTAGTAAACAAGTTGTTTCTTCGAAAGAAGTTGTATCATCTTAGGATGGAAGATGGAGATTCTGTGACAGAACATCTAAATGCCTTTAATACTCTGGTAAGTCAACTTGTCTATGTTAATATTACGATTGCAGAAGAAGATAAGTGTATTACTTTGTTATGTTATTTTCCAGACTCTTGGGATAATCTGGTTGTAGCAATTGGTAGTACCACTCAATCTACATTGAAGTATGAGGATGTCGTTTCATCCTTGTTATCTGAAGAGATGAGGCGGAAAAGCATGGATATTCATAGCACAGATGCTTTATTTGTAAGAGGTTGTACCCAAGATAGGACCCCTGGTAAGCCTTCGGGGTGGAGATGTGAATCTACAGGTAGATCTAAGTCTCCAGGAAAATCTTTGAGCAAATGCTGGAAGTGTGGTAAAATAGGGCATTATAAGAAAGATTGCAAGTCTAAGAAGGTTGAAAAACCAAAGGGATCTGATAGTACCTCTTCCATAAAGGCGAAAACCTCCACTGAAGAAGGAGGTGATGTTTACCTGGCATCCACAAGTACACATGCAGGCCGTGAATATTGGTTGATCAAATCAGGTGCGTCATACCATATGACTCCTCACAGGGAGTGGTTCTCTGAATATGAAAAATATGATGGTGGTGATGTATTCCTAGGAGATGACTCGACAACAAAAATCTTGGGACGTGGAAGGGTTAAGTTGTTGCTAAAAGATGGAAGGATTAGAACACTTCCTAGGGTTCTACACATTCCAAAACTAGCCAGGAGCCTAATATCTGTAAGCA
>JASDQU010215494.1:4748-23196 GCA_032191745.1 Picea mariana
CATGACCAAGATCGGGTTCGCTCAGGAATTGGATAAGCTGAACCAGGAGCTAAAGAGTCCACAGCAAGGATTTGATGAACGCATGGAGGAGCTGGAGGCCAAAATGGCACAGCTCAACAGTAACTGGAACAATGAAGATCCAAAGTAGTCTCAGAATTATATGTCTCTGTAACAATCTCCCAGCAGTCTGGCAATAGTAGCCATGGCTCTAAATAATTAGTTTAGTTAGCATTTAGGTTTCTGGCAGTTGCAGGCAGCTATGTTTTAAGGTTAAAAGTCCCAAGTCCATGGGCATCTTGTAATCAGAACCAGTGGCTCTGCCACATCCTTTAATATAATATCATACCCGTTTTTGTAAAAAAAAAAATAATAATAAAAATAACTAAAGTTTAATAAATTTAAAACAATTCATAGAAATTTAATTTAAGAATAACTTTTAGTTGTATTTAAGAAATTTAAAAATATTGTTTAACTATTTAGAATAAATTAGACTTTCATACTACTAAAAAATGCATTAGACAACATTATAATATTTATTGAAATCACATTATTTTTTTATGAAATTTGTATAGGTATTCAAGAATGAAGAAGTGGGAAGAACTTATTGAATTGGATGTTCAAGACCCAGAAGATATGAAGATATGATAGAATTTTCAACATAAGATTTGACATGGACAAAAGTTTGGGGGGACCAAAAAGCAAAAATTTTGTATTATAGACTTGAAGATTTCATAAATGGGGAGCAATCAAGAGAAAGTGCACCTACTCAATTTGTTATTCGGACTAGACGAAGTAAAAAAATGGATGATATCAAAGAGACTAAATTTGGAAAGTATATAGAGTATGCTATGTGAGTCTTCATATTTTTCTTCAATAAATTTATAAATTTTGATTTCTAGCTTACTATGTCAAACATGCATAAATGTTTTATCTATTTTTTTGTAATATTTCGTATATAGCTATTGGTGTGCATATGTTCTGGTGCCCACATGGAAAATTACCATGAATAGACTAGATGCTGGGGAAAAAAACGTAATCCACGTCAAAGCATTAAATTTGGTTGTCAATTTCATTTTATCGTACGACGACTTCAACTCAGACCAGATGATGTTGTTATAACATACACTGCATGTAGGCATCTTGATAAATATAATGTTGTCTGCCATGGGACTGATGCAATTGGTAGGCCTCAATCATTCAGTTATGCACCGCATTTGACCATGGATATACAAGCTAGTGTCGCACATTTGATTGAAAATGGTTTTAATGTTACGATGATATGGGAGAAGTTCATATCAGAAGTATAACATGAAAATGGTTGTAATGTTACGATGATATGGGACAAGTTCATATCATATGTACAACATGAATATGGTGAATTATTCACAGGGATAACTCGAGATACCTTAATGACAAGACAATATATCTTAAAAATTTACAATGATATTAAAAAGTTAGAATATGTGAAGGACAAAATTAATCCAACGAGTGTGGAGTGTTGGTACAATGAATCTCCCGAGATCTTTTTTTTCTACCAAAAACAAGATGTTCAAAAAATCCCTTTTATAATAGACATACAAACAAAGTGGATGTGTTCAATTATGATCAAACACTCACATAACAATTTTATATCAATGGATTCAACATTTATCACAAAAAAGTATGGGGTGAGTACATATTTATCATTAATCACATTCATTTATTCATCATCGTGTCAATACTTGCAGTTTAAATATAATTATAATTATGTATCGTTTTGAATGTAGTATCAACTTTACACATTGATGATTTTTGATGAACATCACAATGGGGTTCCAATATGATGCAAACCCCCCTTCTACCCTAAGGGCTGTGCGACCTCCCGGTCTAGGATCGATCAAGAAACTGAGTCTAATTGACTCTTTGACCCCTCAAGAACCTCAATTCCACTTAACATACCCTCTTTCCTTTAAGCCCAGGTTATATGGAACCCACAACCTTCTCCTTAATGCCTTTAAGCTTCAATGTATTTAGGCTCTAGCTCTCCTGGTTAAGCCCCTCCCTTTATGTGGCCAAGGTTGTGACCAATTGCCTAATCGAAAAGTGCTTTGCGTATCAGTTCTTTACATGCGATTCACTTTGACTCTCCCGACTCTCGAAATCCCAACAGGAGCCTAGCGCATGCTAGCCACTCTATTCCCCTTCACCGATGTGACCCTTCGCTATGACCATGGGCCAATATTTTGAGCACTTCGCGATTTCGAACTTTCACACTTTGCGTATCATCTCCCTAGAAAATCAATGGTCCAGATCTCTCCTCGATTAGACGACTTCGATCAAATCGTGATTTCTCTTTTCGTGAGTTCTCATAACTCTTACCTCTGATTTCTCGAGTCACGAACTCCTGATAAGACCAGATATACGATTCAACTCCCTCCTTCGATCAATGGCTGTGATCAAATCACGATTTCACATTTCATGAGTTCTTATAACTCTGCCTTTGACTTCCTTAAGTCACGAGTCAACGAAATGTTGATCTCTTTCCATGTGTCCTCCTTGATGATGGATGGTCTCGATGATTTCGAAATGATAAATGACTGTGATCTTTTCGTGAGTTCGCACTTCGTGAATCCTCACAACTCTGCTCTTTGACCTTTCCACTCTACGAGTCAGTGAAATGTTGATCTCTCGCTCACAATAACGTGGAGACGAAGAAGATCGGAAGACGACTTCGATCAAATCGTGATTTCTCTTTTCGTGAGTTCTCATAACTCTTACCTCTGATTTCTCGAGTCACGAACTCCTGATAAGACCAGATATACGATTCAACTCCCTCCTTCGATCAATGGCTGTGATCAAATCACGATTTCACATTTCATGAGTTCTTATAACTCTGCCTTTGACTTCCTTAAGTCACGAGTCAACGAAATGTTGATCTCTTTCCATGTGTCCTCCTTGATGATGGATGGTCTCGATGATTTCGAAATGATAAATGACTGTGATCTTTTCGTGAGTTCGCACTTCGTGAATCCTCACAACTCTGCTCTTTGACCTTTCCACTCTACGAGTCAGTGAAATGTTGATCTCTCGCCACATGTCCTCCTTCACAATGGATGGCTCCGATGATTTCAGAGTTTCATAAGTCCGATTCTCCTATACACTTTCAAATATTTAAGGTTAGTGCACTTTACCTTGATCAGACGGCTATGATTGCCTTCAGCACAGATTGGACGGTTAAGATCCCTTCTTTGGCTCTCAGATCGAATGACTGAGATATTTTCTTTGCGCTTATATAGGAAGGCTGAGATCTTTTCCTTTGCGCTCACTCTTCATTGTCTGGACGTTGATCAGACGATCCAGATCTTTTCCCCTGAGCTTATGCTTTCTGCTAAATTAGAATATTTTTCGAAAGATTTAAAGGATTTGAATTTTATCCTTTCTGCGAGTCTGCTTCTTGGATCTCGTTCGCACTTCTTGGAAAGTGCTACCCCTCCTGAGCTTGATCTCCTCAAAGATTTCGATCTCCCAAGTACTTCTTTCTTTTCTGGGAAATTCGTCAAACTCAGATCCAAATATTCTTAACAAGAATTATTTCTCGCTCTCCTGGCATTCCTCTGCTCTCGTCCTTCGACTTCTTTATGGAGACGCTTTGAATCTTCATCAAATTCCAGACCTGTGCACTCTTTGCAATAGATCTTTACACAAATTTGAGTTCTTCTGACGACTGTGCACTTCTTGCAACAGTCACTTTGCACTCTTTGCAAAGGAAATCTTACGCTATTTCTCCTGATCTTTACGAGTCAAAAGAGATATTGTCAATGCACTCCTTGCGGATTGTGTGCACACCTTGCACCGACTCACGAAGAAAATCAATTTTTTAAATTTATACAATCATTTCAAAGCTACATGCACTCGTAGCAAGAATCATTCATTCTTGAAAAGATTAACAAAAACAATAGGGAAATTGTAAACAATATTCACACCATACATTGGATCAATTTTCCTCTGTTATCTTCATTCAAAATCAAGAAAATGGCTACAGCTAAAATCAAAGCAACAACTACTGTTCACAATTTCCTACTTGCTCATAATTCTCTAACCCTTCTTTTCGGCATACAAAATCTCTCTTTATACAAAAGAAACAAACAAACTACTATCTAATTGCAGTTACATTGAGACTAGGGTTAAGCTCCCAAGTCAGGCGTGCTCATTTTGTTTCCACACATGTGATCTTTCCTCTTTTGTTTTCTATCGCTTCAAAATATTTGCAGTATTGGCTAGCATTCGATACTTCGGTTTGGCTCTCAAGCGCTGAGTTGTCCTGCCACATGTACTTACTGATGATGCTCTTGCATCATACTCCCCTTGGAAAAAAATTCATGGAATCCTGTCCATGAGCCCCTGTACTGACTTTCCATGCTTCTGGATATCAACTTCACTCTCCAAACTGGAATATTATATCGGGTGTCCCTTCCACTTGACCATATATTCAAAATAGGTCTTCCTCTTGGTATTCTTACCAATCCTCTGACAACGATCTTTTCCATCTGTGGTTTTTCTGCTATAGGAATTTGTTTCTCCCACTGAATCTTCTCTTGATCTATTGATCCCTCTGTGTAATCCTTCCTGTAAGGATACAGGTCTAAGATGTTGAATATGAGCGATATGTCCACATCATCTGGTAGCTCGATATCATAGGCGTTTGCATAAAGCCTCCTCAAGATCTTACATGGTCCTATCTTCTTCATCTTTAGCTTGTTATATGTCCCCCTAGGGAACATTTCCTTCCTGAGATGTGCCAAAACCTGATCTCCTAATTCAAATTGAATTTCTTTGTGATGTTGATCAACTCTGTGCTTGTACTCTTGGCTAGAACTCTACAACTACCCCCTGATCTGGCTATGAAGATTCTACATTTGTTCAGCAAAATCTTCTGCTCCAACACTTATGATCTCAACATGTTTCAAGTATCACAAATTAGATACTCCCCTGGGTTGCATTCCATACAATATTTGGAACGGGCTCTTCCTCGTGCTCCTCTTTGGTGATTCGTTGTATGCAAATTATGCTTGTGGCAGAATCTGGTCCCACTAATTATGGTGCTTAGTGACCAGACTCCTCAATAAGTTTCCCAAACTTCTATTTACCACCTCAGTCTGTCAATATATATGACGTTGATAATCTGAGATGAAGGAAAAATATGTCCCTAACTTCTTCCACAGTGTTCTCCAAAAATGACCAATAAATTTTGTGTCTCTGTCCGAGACAATGCTTCTGAGTAGGTCGTGAAGTCTCACAACTTCCTTGAAAAATAGGTTTGCAACATGTGTTGCATCACTGGTCTTATGACATGGGATAAAGTGTGCCATCTTTGAAAATATATCCAGCACCACAAATATGGAGTCCCATCCTCTTTGCGTTCTTGGCAGTCCCAACACAAAATCCAATCTAGCACCACAAATATGGAGTCACATCCTCTTTGTGTTCTTGGTATGGGAAATGCTTGATACAATCCAGAGTTCTGTCTTTTACCTTTTGCATGTTGACATATTTTGCATCTGTTCACGAATTTTATCACATCTATTCTCATACCTAGCCAATAGTATGAACTTCTCAACTGTGCAAATGTCTTATCATGGCCGAAATCTCCAACCAATCTTCCACTATTTTTTTCCTTCAAAAGGTTATCTTTCACTGACCATTTTTGTATGCACAATTGATTTCCCTTGAGCAACAATCCCTCTTGAATCATATACTCTGTCCACTAGATCCTATCTCTCAACACAGGATTCACGCATGCTTCGTATGCTTCCTTGAAATCTGGGTCATCACTGTACATTTCCTTAAGGTGTTCAAACCCTAAGGTATTTACCTGAAATTCCTGCAAAGTCAAACATCTCCTGCTCAATGCATCAACAACTTTGTTAGCATTCCCAACAATATGTTTTATGACAAAAGTAAAATTTTTCATATACTCAATCCACTTCGCATGCCTCTGATTCAATTTTTCCTATCTGGTTATGAATTGTAAATCTTGGTTATCGCTATACAAGAAAAATTCTTGTGGGACAAGGTAATGTCTCCATTTCTTCAGGGCTTGGATTATGGCATAAAACTCTTTGTCATAGGTGGAGTATTTTCTCTTAGTCTCATTTATATTCTCGCCGAAGTAAGCAATAGGTCTATTGTCCTGGCTCAAAACTCCTCCAATCGCAATGCCACTTGCATCACACCTTACCTGAAATGTCTTCTCAAAATTTGGCAAGACCATAATTGGTCGCTCTGTTACTTTCTCCTTCAGTGTATTGAATCTCTTCTTGGCCTCCTTTGTCCATTTAAAAGACTTGTTCCTCTTCTTCACTGTATCCATCATTGGTGCACAAATTCTAGTGAAATATCAGATGAACTTCCTATAGAAACTCACTAATCCATGGAAGCTTCTTACCTCAAACATGCTCCTTGGCGATGACCATTCTTTGATTGCTTTCACCTTCTCCGGATCCATCTTCAATTCATTTGAAGAGACCAAAAAACCCAAGTAAATGAGTTATGTCTTCATAAAAGAGGACTTCTTCATGCTTATCAACAACTTCTCCTGTTGTAGTCTCCTCATCACCAGTGTCATGTTCCTTAAATGCAGCTCTTTAGTCTTGCTAAATATCATCATATCATCTAGATACACCACCGTGAACTTGTCAATGGAATATTTTAGTACTTCATTCATCAACCTCATAAAAGTACTCGGGGCATTGGTTAAGCCGAATGGAATAACAAGCCACTCATACAAACCTTCATTTGTCTTAAAGGATGTCTTCCACCACCCTGTCTTCCTCGAGAACTTCCTCCTCTTTCCAAGTGACTGTGTGGAGTTTCATCCTAGTCTTTGGAATCATGCGCCTTGTCATGGCCAAATCCCTTGCCTTTGTTTGGGGCTGAGATTTTACCTCTACCTCGATGGCTTTGTTTTCTTGCCAACTCCTCTTCTCCCTTCAACGCAAATTGATAAGCATCCTCCACTGTCCTTACCGACATCATGTTAATCTCATCCTGGATTTCGTACCTCAGGCCATTTATATACCTGGAAAATTTTTCTTCATCCTTCTCTCTTTGTCTAGTTCTGATGTTCAACTCTTAGAACTCCTCTGTGTATTATTTGACTCTCATACCCTTCTATCTCAGGTTCTACAGCTTCCCGAACAGATTGATCTGATAATATTTGGGCATGAATTTAGCCTTTAGCTTGGCTACCATTCTATCCCAATTATTTATCTTATGTTTGCCTCTACTTCGCCTCTCAGCCTACAGTTGATCCCACCACTGTGTCGCGTGTTCTTTAAGCCAAGTGACAACATGTCTCACCCTTTTTTTCCCGTCGAAATATTCATAATTAAAATATTTGTCCATGGACCTTATCCAATCCAACAGTTCTTCAACATCCAAATTTCCTTCAGACATTGGGACCTCTATCTTGGCTCTAGCTCCCAATCTAAAAACTACTCTTAGAAAGCATTCTTCGGCAACGTGTTCCCCTACAACTTCTTCGGCTTCTACATCTTCACTCTCTACATCGCTGACGTCTTCAACATCAGGTGCTCTTCTCTGTGCTTCTTCCATCGCTTCCATCCTTGCACAAAGTTCTCGCATCTCTATATCTACAACACGATTAGCTAAAGGTGGCTCCCCTCGTCTCCTTGATGGCATTGTGTTGACCATCTCTCACACATAGAGTACAACATCGATTTCTTTTGTCTCCCTTATCTCCTTTATCTCCTTCACTTGAAATCTACAGACGAAAATCATCTCTGATACCACTTGATGCAGACCCCCCTTCTACCTTAAGAGCTGCATGACCTCCTAGTCTAGGATCGATCAAGAAACTGAGTTTGAATGACTCTTCCACCCCTTAAGAACCTCAATTCCACTTAACAGGCCCTCTTTCCTTTAAGCGCAGGTTATATGGAACACGCGACCTTCTCCTTAATGCCTTTGTCAGTGAAATGTTGATCTCTCGCCATGTGTCCTCCTTGAGGATGGATGGTCTCGATGATTTTAGAACGATCAATGGCTGTGATCTTTTCGCAAGTTCGCACTTCTCGAATCCTCACAACTCTTCTCTTTGAACTTTCCACTCAACGAGTCAGTGAAATGATGATCTCTCGCCATGTGTCCTCCTTGAAAACAGACGGCTCCAATCATTTCATAGTTTTGTAAGTCTGATTCTCTTGTACACTTTCAAAGATTTAAGTTTAGTGCACTTTACCTTGATCGGACGGCTACGATCGCCTTCAGTGTAGATCAGACGACTAAGATCCCTTCTATGGCTCTCAGATCGAACGATTGAGATATTTTCTTTGCTCTTAGATCAGATGGTTGAGAAATTTTCCTTTGCGCTCACTCTTCATTGTCTGGATGTTGATCGGACGATCTAGATCTTTTCCCCTGAGCTTACGATTTCTTCTAAATTAGAATATTTTTTGAAATATTTAAATGCTTCGACCTTTATCCTTCCTACGAGTCCACTTCTTGGATCTCGTTCGCACTTCTTGAAAAGTGCTAGCCCTCCTGATCTTGATCTCCTCAAATATTTCTATCTCCCAAGCACTTCTTGCTTTTCCGAGAAATTCGTCAAAATCAGATCCAAAGATTCTTGAAAAGAATTCTTTCTTGCCCTCATGGAATTCCTCTTCTCTCCTCCTTCGACTTATTTATAGATTCGCTTCGACTCTTCGTCGAATTCCATACCTGTGCACTCTTTGCAATAGATTTTTACACAGATTTGAGTTCTTGCGACGACTGTGCACTTCTTGCAGCAGTCACTTTGCACTCCTTGCAAAGGAAATCTTATGCTATTTCTCCTGATCTTTATGAATCAAAACAGATCTTGTCAATGCACTCCTTGTGGACTATGTGCACACCTTGCACTGGCTCATGAAGAAAAGCGATTTTTAAAATTTATACAAGCATTTCAAAGCTACATGCACTCATAGCAAGATTCATTCATTCTTGAAAAGATTAACGACAACAATAGGGAAATTGTAAACAATATTCACACCATACATTGGATCAATTTTCCTATGTTATCTTCATTCAAAATCAAGAAAATGGTTACAGCTAAGATCAAAGCAACAACTATTGTTCACAATTTCCTACTTGCTCATAATTCTCGTAACCCTTCTTTTGGGCACACAAAATCTCTCTTTATACAAAAGAAACAAACTAACTACTATCTAATTGCGGTTACATTGAGACTAGGTTTAAGCTCTCAAGTCACGTGTGCTCATTTTGTCTCCATGTGTGTGATCTTTCCTCTTGTGTTTTCTATTACTTCAAAATATTTTCAATACTGGCTAGCGTTCGAGACTCCGGATTAGCTCTCAGGCGNGGGCTCCTGTCCATGAGCTCATGTACCAACTTTCCATGCTTTTGGATATCAAATTTACTTTCCCAGCTGGCCTCTTCTATCGGGTGTCCCTTCCACTTGACCAGATATTCAAAATAGGTCTTCCTCTTGGTCTTCTTACCAATCCTCTGATCAACGATAATTTCCAACTGTGGTTTTTCTACTATAGGCATTTGTTTCTCCCACTGAATCTTCTCTTGATCTGTTGATCCCTCTGTGTCATCCTTCCTGTAAGGATACAGGTCTGACACGTTGAATATGAGCGATATGTCCACATCATCTGGCAGCTCGATCTCATAGGTGTTTGCATCAAACTTCCTTAAGATCTTACATGGTCCTATCTTCTTCATATTTAGCTTGTTATATGTCCCCGTAGGGAACATTTCCTTCCTAAGATGTGCCAGAACCTGGTATCCTACTTCAAATTGAAGTTCTCTGCGATGTTGATCAACTCTGCGCTTGTACTCTTGGCTAGAACTCTACAACTGCCCCCTGATCTGGCTATGGAGCTTCTTCATTTCTGCAACAAAATCTTCTGCTCCGACGCTTCTGATATCACCATGTTCCAAGTAACTCAACTCAGATACTCCCTTGGGTTGCATTCCATACAATATTTGGAGCATGATCTTCCCATTTCTCTCGTTTGATGAGTTGTTGTATGAAAATTCTACTTGTGGAAGAATCTAATCCCACTGATTATGGTGCTCAGTGACCAGATTCCTCAATAATTTTCCCAAAATTTTGTTTACCACCTCAGTCTGTCCATATGTATGAGGGTGATAAGATGAGCCGAAGGAAAAATATGTCCCTAACTTCTTCTAGAATTTTCTCCAAAAATGACCAACAAATTTTGTGTCTCTGTCCAAGACAATGCTTCTGGGTAGACCGTGAAGTCTCACAACTTCCTTGAAAAATAGGTTTGCAACATGTGTTGCATCACTGGTCTTCTGACATGGGATAAAGTGTTCCATCTTTGAAAATCTATCCACCACCACAAATATAGAGTTGCATCCTCTTTGCATTCTTGGCAGTCCCAACACAAAATCCATGCTTATTGCATCGCAAGGCCTCTCTAGTATGGGAAATGGTTGATACAATCCAATGTTCTTTCTTTTACCTTTTTCATGTTCGCAGATTATGCATCTATTCACTAATTTTATCACATTTGTTCTCATACATGGCCAATAGTATGAACTGCTCAAGTGTTCAAATGTCTTATCATGGCCAAAATGTCCAACCAATCCTCTACTATGTTTTTCCTTCAAAAGGTTATCCCTCATTGAGCATTTTGGTATGCACAATTGATTTCCCTTGAACAACAATCCCTCTTGAATCATATACTCTTTCCACTAGCTCCTATCTCTCAGCACAGTATTTGCGCATGCTTCATATGCTTCCTTGAAATTTGGGTCATCACTGTACATTTCCTCAAGGTGTTCAAACCCTAAGGTATTTACCTGAAATTCCTGCAGAGTCAAACATCTCCATCTCAATGCATCAACAACTTTGTTAGCATTCCCAACAATATGTTTTATGACAAAAGTAAAATTCTGCATACACTCAATCCACTATGCATGCCTTTGATTCAGTTTTTCATGTCTGGTTATGAATTGTAAAGCTTGGTTATCGCTATACAAGGCAAATTATTGTGGGACAAGGTAATGTCTCCATATCTTCAGGGATTGGATTATGGCATAAAAATCTTTGTCATAGGTGGATTATTTTCTCTTAGTATCATTTAGCTTCTCATTGAAGTAAGCAACAGTTCTATTGTCCTAGCTCAAAACTCCTCCAATCACAACGCCACTTGCATCACACCTTACTTGAAACTTCTTCTCAAAATTTGACAAGACCAGAATTGGTCGCTTTGTTATGTTCTCCTTCAGTGTATTGAATCTCTTCTTGGCCTCCTCTATCCATTTAAAATAATTGTGCCTCTTCTTCACTATATCCATGATTGGTGCACAAATTCCACTGAAATATCTGATGAACTTCCTATAGAAACTCGCTAATCCATGGAAGCTTCTTACCTCAAACATGATCCTTGTTGATGGACATTCTTTGATTGATTTCACCTTCTCCGGATCCATCTTTAGTTCATTTGAAGAGACCAAAAAACCCAAGTAAATGAGTTCTATCTTCATAAAAGAGGACTTCTTCAGGTTTATCAACACCTTCTCCTGTTGTAGTCTCCTCATCACGAGTGTTAAGTGCCTTAAATTCTCCTCTTTAGTCTTGCTAAAGATCAGTATATCATCTAGATACACAACCACGAACTTGCCAATGAAATCTTTTAGTATTTCATTCATCAACCTCATAAAAGTACTCGGGGCATTGATTAAGCCGAATGGAATAACGATCCACTCATACAAACCTTCATTTGTCTTAAAGGTTGTCTTCCACCACCCTGTCTTCCTCGGGAACTTCCTCCTCTTTTCGAGTGACTGTGTGGAGTTTCAACATCGTCTTTGGAATTATGCACCTTGTCATGACCAACTCCCTTGCCTTTGTTCGGGGATGATATTTTACCTCTACCTCGCTAGTTTTTTTCTGGCCAACTTCTCTTGTTCCTTTAGTGCAAAATGATAAGCATCCTCCACTATCCTTACCGACATCATGTTGAGCTCATCCTGGATTTCGTACCTCATGCCATTTATATACCTAGAAACTTTTTCTTCATCCTTCTCTCTTTGTCTAGCTCTGATGTTTAGCTTGTAGAACTCCTCTGTGTATTTTTTACTGTCATACCCTTCTGTCTTAGGTTCTGTAGCTTCCTGAACATATTGATCTGATAATCTTTGGGCATGAATTTAGACTTTAGCTTGGCTACCAATTTGTCCCAATTCTTTATCTTATGTTTGCCTCTACTTCGCCTCCCAGCCTACATTTCATCCCACCACAGTGTCACGTGTCCTTTAATCCTGGTAATAGCATGTCTCACCCTTTTGTCCCCATCGACATCTTCATAATCAAAATATTTTTCCATGGACCTTATCCAATCCAGCAGTTCTTCAACATCCAAATTTCCTTCATACATTGGGACCTATATCTTGGATCTATCTCCCAATCTAACAAATTCTCTTGGCAAGCGTTCTTTGGCAACGTGTTCCCCTGTAGCTTCTTCCGCTTCTACATCTTCACTCTCTGCATCACTAGCGTCTCCAACATTAGGTGCTCTTCTCTGCACTGCTTCCATCGCTTCTAGCCTTGCACAAAGTTCTCTCATCTCTCTTTCTACAAAACGATTGGATAAAGGTGTCTCCCCTCATCTCCTCAATGGCATTGTGTTGACTATCTCTCACACACAGAGCACAACGTCGAGTTCTTTTGTCTCCTTTATCTCCTTCACCTGAAATCTACAGACGAAAATTAGCTCTGATACCACTTGATGCAGACGGGACCCTAAGGGTTGCGTGACCTCCCGGTCTAGGATCGATCAAGAAACTAAGTCTGACTGACTCTTCGGCACCTAAAGAAACTCAATTCCACTTAACAGGCCCTCTTTCCTTTAAGCACATGTTATATGGAACCCACGACCTTCTCCTTAATGACTTTAAGATTTATCATATTTAGGTGTTAGATCTCCTGGTTAAGGCCCTCCCTTTATGTGGCCAAGGATGTGACCAGTCGCCTAATCGAAAGGCATGTCGCGACTTCGCATATCAGTTCTTTACATGAGATTCAATCTAATTCTTCCAACTGTCGAAATCTCGACAGGAGNCGTCTCCCTATACAATCAACGGTCCAGATCTCTCCTCGATGCAATGATTCAGATCAAATCATGATTTCGCCTTTCGCGAGTTCTCAAAACTCTTACCTCTGATTTCCCGAGTCACGAACTCCCGACAAGACCAGATCTATGGTTCAACTCCCTCCTTCGATCAATGACTATGATCAAATCGCGATTTCTCATTTCGCGAGTTCTTGTAACTCTGCCTTTGACTTCCTTAAGTCACGAGTCAGCAAAATTTTGATCTCTCGCCACGTGTCCTTCTTGACGATGGACGGTCTTGATGATTTCAGAATGATCAACGAATGTGATATTTTCGCGAGTTTTCACTTCGGGAATCCTCACAACTTTTCTCTTTGAACTTTCCACTCTGTGAGTCAGTGAAATGATGATCTCTCACCATGTGTCCTCCTTGACAATGGACGACTCTGATGATTTCAGAGTTTCGTAAGTCCAATTCTCCTATACACTTTCAAAGCTTTAAGGTTAGTGCACTTTACCTTGATCAGGCGGCTACGATCGCCTTCAGCGCAGATCAGATGACTAAGATCCCTTCTCTGGCTCTCAAATCGAACGACTGAGATCTTTCTTTGCTCTTAGATTGAACAGCTGAGATCTTTTCCTTTGCGCTCTCTCTTCATTGTCTGGATGTTGATCGGACGATCCATATATTTTTCCTTGAGCTTACACTTTCTTCTAACTTAGAATATTTTTCGAAAGATTTAAAGGCTTCGACATATATCCTTCCTGAAATTCCTCTTCTTGGATCTTGTTTGCACTTCTTGGAAAGTTATAGCTCTCTTGAGCTCGATCTCCTCAAAGATTTCGATCTCCCAAGCACTTCTTTCTTTTCCGAGAAATTCCTCAAACTTAGATCCAAATATTCTTGAAAATAATTCTTTCTCACCCTCCTAGCGTTCCTTTGCTCTCGTCCTTCGACTTCTTTACAAAGTCTCTTTGACTCTTCGTCAGATTCCAAACTTGTGCACTCTTTGCAACAAATCTTTACACATATTTTAGTTCTTGCGATGATTGTGCCCTTCTTGCAACAGTCACTTTGCACTCCTTGCAAATGGAATCTTACGCTATTTCTCCTAAGATTTACGAGTCGAAACAAACCCTGTAAACACACTCCTTGTGGAATGTGTGCACACCTTGCACTGGCTCACGAAGAAAAGAGATTTTTAAAATTTATACAAGCATTTCAAAGCTACATGCACTCGTAGCAAGGTTCATTCATTCTTGAAAAGATTAATGACAACAACAGGGAAATTGTAAACAATATTCACACCATACATTGGATCAATTTTCCTCTGTTATCTTCATTCAAAATCAAGAAAATGGTTACAGCTAAAATCAAAGAAACAACTACTATTCACAATTTCCTACTTGCTCATAATTCTCGTAACCCTTCTTTTGGGCGTACAAAATCTCTCTTTATAGAAAATAAACAAACTAACTGCTATATAATTGCGGTTACATTGAGACTAGGGTTAATCTCCCAAGTCACGCGTGCTCATTTTTTCTCATGCATGTGATCTTTCTTCTTTTGTTTTCTATTGCTTCAAAATATTTGGAGTACTGGCTAGCGTTCGAGACTCTGGATTGGCTCTCGGGCACTGAGTTGTCCTGCCACGTGTACTTGCTGACGATGCTCCTGGATCACAATATCTTGGGTGATTTCATCACGCAATACTACGTATGATATATGTAAATGGGTGTCATCACTATTTAGAGTTGGAAACAATAAACATTCAGATTGGCATGTTCGATCTTTCATCATAGATGATGTTGTAGCTCAAATTGAGGCATTAAGGTGATGCATTTGTTTCTTTAGAAAAAATTGAAATAATAATGTTTATATATATTCTCTTCTAATGTTATATCATTTTAGGATTTTGACCAACTCCATGATATTATTATGTGTATGGCATGTTAGACAAGCATGGTTAAAGAACATCGGTAATAAAGTCAAAAGAAGGGAATTTTAATATTTTACTTACATGTTAACAGTGCATTATGTCTCCATCATACTGCAAAAACAAGTTTCAATGAATTTAGTCAATAATAATAAAGTTATATTATTAAAAAAACACACACACAAATGCATAAATAATTTCTTCATTGACAAATCTTTATATGCCTGCTTGCGTGCACGACACAACCTTGCATCTACATCATATTGGATTTTTTCATTCTGCCTTTTAACCTTACTTGGTGATTTGGTAGCGCTTTTAGCATTTCCATCTCTTACGCTTCTGTATATGCGCATATATGTTGACCACTTCCATAAATGCACATTTATGGAAGCACGCATATACGAAAGACACCATTATGAAAGTGGCCAACTTCCGTATATGTGTTGTCCATATATGCGCATTTATGGAAGTTGTCGTCCGTATATGCGTCGTACGTATATGCGCATATACAGACGTGCGCATATACAGAAGCCACCTTTCGAAAATGCGTCTTCTGTATATGTGCGCTTCCATATATGCGCATATACAAAAGTTGTCCTCCGTAAATGCACATTTATGGAAGTCGGCCTCTATATATGCACGCTTCTGCATATGCGCATATACACTGACGATTTCCATAAATGTGCATTTATGGAAGCACACATATACATAAGACACCATTATGGAAGTGACCGACTTCCGTATATGCGTCATCTGTATATGCGCATTTATGGAAGCCGTCGTCCATATATATGCATATACATAAGCATGCATATACGGAAGCCATCTTCCGTAAATGCATCTTTCATATATGTGTGCCTCCATATATGCACATATACAGAAGTTTTCGTCTGTAAATGCACATTTATGGAAGTTGGCCTCTGTATATGCACACTTCCGTATATATGCATATACGCTGACCACTTCCATAAATGCGCATTTATGGAAGCACACATATACGAAAGACACCATTATGGAAGTGGCCAACTTTCGTATATGCGTTGTCTATATATGCACATTTATGGAAGCCGTCATCTGTATATGCATCGTCCATATATGCGCATATACAGAAGCATGCATATATGGAGGCCACCTTCCATAAATGCGTCTTTCGTATATGCATGCCTCCATATATGCGCATATACAGAAGTTGTCATCCATAAATGCACATTTATGGAAGTCGACCTCCGTATATGCACGCTTTTGTATATGCGCATATACATTGACCACTTCCATAAATGCACATTTATGGAAGCACGCATATACAGAAGACACCATTATAGAAGTGGTCAGCTTCCGTATATGCGTCGTTCGTATATGCACATTTATGGAAGCCGTCGTTTGTATATGCATTGTTCGTATATGCGCATATACAGAATCCACCTTCCGTATATGCATGCCTCCATATATGCGCATATACAAAAGTTGTCATCCGTAAATGCACATTTATGGAAGTCCACCTCTGTATATGCACACTTCCGTATATGTGTATATACGCTGACCACTTACATAAATGTGCATTTATGGAAGTACGCATATATGAAAGACACCATTATGGAAGTGGCCAGATTTCGTATATGCGTCGTTTGTATATGCACATTTAAGGAAGCCTCCATCCGTATATGCGTCATCCATATATGCGCATATACAGAAGCACGCATATACAAAAGCATGCATATACGGAAGCCACCTTCCGTAAATGCGTCTTTCGTATATGTGTGCCTCCATATATGCACATATACATAAGTTGTCATCTGTAAATATGTGCATATATGAACGTTCAGATTCGTATATGCGTGCCTTCATATATGTGCATATATATAAGTTGTCATCCGTAAATTCACATTTATGGAAGTCAACCTTCGTATATGAACGCTTCCATATATGCGCATATACGTTGACCACTTCCATAAATGTGCATTTATGGAAGCACACATATATGGAAGACACCATTATGGAAGTGGCCAAGTTTCGTATATACGTCGTCCGTATATGCACATTTATGGAAGTCGTCATCCGTATATGCGTCATCTATATATGTGCATATACGGAACCTGCCTTCCGTAAATGCGTCTTCCATATATGTGTGCCTCCATATATGTGCATATACATAAGTTGTCGTTTGTAAATGCACATTTATGGAAGTCGGCCTCCGTATATGCATGCTTTTGTATATGAGCATATACGCTGACCACTTCCATAAATGTGCATTTATGGAAGCACTCATATACAGAAGACACCATTATAGAAGTGGCCAACTTTCATATATGTGTTGTTTGTATATGCGCATTTACGAAATTCATCATCCGTATATGCGTCGTCCGTATATGCGCATATACAGAAGAACACATATACGCATATACAAAAGCATGCATCTATAGAAGCCACATTTCGTAAATGTGTCTTCCGTGTATTGTGCCTCCATATATGCGCATATACATAAGTTGTTGTCCGTAAATGCACATTTATGGAAGTCATCCTCCGTAAATGCATGCTTCCGTATATGCGCATATACGCTGACCACTTCCATAAATGCGCATTTATGGAAACATGCATATACGAAAGACACCATTATGGAAGTGGCCAACTTCCGTATATGCGTCATCCCTATATGCGCATTTATGGAAGTTGTTGTCCATATATGCATTGTCCGTATATGTGCATATACAGAAGTGCGCATATGCGGAATCCACCTTCTGCAAATGCATCTTTTGTATATGTGTGCTTCCATATATGTGCATATACAAAAGTTGTCATCCATAAATGCACATTTATGGAAGTCGGCCTCCGTATATGCACACTTCCATATATGCACATATATGCTGACCACTTCCATAAATGTGCATTTATGGAAGCACGCATATACATAATACACCATTATGGAAGTGGACAACTTCCGTATATGCATCATCCATATATGCACATTTATGGAGGTCATTGTCCGTGTATGCGTCGTCCGTATATGCTCATATATAGAAGCATGCATATACAGAAGCCACCTTCCATAAATGCGTCTTCCATATACGTGTGCCTCCATATATGCGCATATACAGAAGTTGTCGTCTATAAATGAACATTTGTGGAAGTCGGCCTTCGTATATGCACGCTTCCGTATATGCGCACATACACTGACCACTTCCATAAATGCGCATTTATGGAAGCACGCATATACGAAAGACACCATTATGGAAGTGGCTAGCTTCCATATATGCACATTTATGGAAGTCGTTGTCTGTATCTACACGCTTTTGTATATGCGCATATACAAAAGCGCACAAATATGGAAGCCACCTTCCATAAATGCGTCTTCCATATATGTGTGCTTCCATATATGCGCATTTACAAAAGTTGTTGTCCGTAAATGCACATTTATGGAAGTCA
>JASDQU010215498.1:0-18266 GCA_032191745.1 Picea mariana
TTTGAGTCATTTTTCATTGTAAATAGTCATTTTGTTTTTTGCGTTGAGTCAATAGGTCAGTAGAAAATTGAAGCCCAAAGTGAAGGCTCTAAGTTTATGCCGAAGTTTTAAAAGATGCGTCGATAGGTTTAGTTTGTTTTATGTCCGTCATTTATTTCTCTCAGTGTCTGAAGGTCGAATAAAGCCCAATGGTCAGGCACCTGGTCTATTGTTCTTTTCTACCTCGTGAGGAGGATAACATCCCCATTGGATCCAACTATTAGTGCCGCCATTTTTCTTTCTAGTTAGAGTCGATTTTAAGTCACGTTGTGACCCGTGCATCCAAACATGTCAAGTCATGTATGTAGCACTGTGAGATCAAAGTCAGCAAGTGGTCGGTTGGCCCTTGGAGATGGGAAGGGATGTCAGAGTTGAAACTTGCATAAGTGGTATGGGTATGTCTTTTCCAAAGAGTCGAGTTGTATTAAGAAACCAGTCTATACATGCCCCAGGTCGAGTCAAGTAGTTAATGGAAGTCACATCAGCAAGTACATCGGCTATTATCAATTCATAATGAAGGCCGAGGGAATGAAAAATCACGGTGTTCGTATCATGCATGCCCAACAAGCCTTATCGCCTGTATCCTACACACGGGGATTTGCCGTGGAAAACCTGCAACTCGACTCAAAACATCTCGTCGCCATGAATTCATTGTCCTCCATCATGATTCCTTCTTGTTTTCGACTCGTTATAAATCTCAGATGCTCGACACTCTTTTCAGTCGTAGAACCAGGCCCACACTCTATTTGCAATTTCCCTTGCCAATCCAATTTGTTCAAAATCCCCCCCCTTGTGCGTCTGCTGCATATACTACGCGCACAATATGCAATGGTCGCGCCATGGAGACCTCTCAGAGCACAAGGAAAGGCATGCAGAGAAACATAATTGCAAGGTCCAATCCCCAAAACGACTGGGAGTCATTCTCACCTGCATCATACATTCCCAAAGACGTGAAAGGAGTTATTCCTTTACCTGCAGATAAGACCAGATCAAACCACGTGGAAGATGAAGCAGAGGGATTTGCACAGGAAGGGAAGATAGTAGAAGACTTGTCTCCTCAACAGAAAATTCCTCGTAGTAGGGGTAGACCAAGGAAGAATGAGGAATCTGTGGAAACGCGTTTTTCAGAAGAGCCGCATTCCAGACCGGTGGCTGAAGAACTACTCATGCGCGTCATCCGGCTAGAACCTGTTGGAGGATCGAGCCGCAAAGGCAGGAGCAGAACAAGGAAAGTGGATATCACATGAGGGAATGATCAAGAGTCATATCAACAATTAAAGTAGGCAAAGATGGCTATCGCTAAACTCTATTAGGAAAACATGGAGTTGAGGCGACAGCTAGCGACAAAGACTATGGAAGCGTCAACAACGCAGGGTCGCTAAAGGAACGTGGCATGGCTAGAAAGACAACTCAGAGAGGCACAAGACACCATTGTATAGCTGCGAGAAGCATAGAGACTGACGAAAGAAAGGCATACAGAGTATTCCATAGAATGTGAAGCGACCGAGAAGGAAGCCCGGGTGGCTCTCGTCGACGTGTAGAAGAAACGAGTCTCGCTGGCACTTGTCTCTGCGTCTGCACACATAAGACAGATCTTGGCAGTTTTGAAGGACACGTTTCCCCAAAGCACTCTACCATTTTGATAACGGTCATGACAATCAATCATCCACTTGTTGTGCACATTTTTCTAGCAAATGAGCATGCAACATAAATCAAAGTCGTTATAGTAGACAACAAGTTCTTGATAGACACCTGCTCGCTCGGACACCTGATCAAAGGGATACACTAACACATATTTTCTTCATATCGAGATCTGACCAATGATCATATCCTCATGGAAAATTTTCGAACGATCATGGGTAAACATACATGATTATTGTCTACTTTTTGAAAGTTCCATGCGAAGAGTCTCCAACGCATGCTACTCTATTTTCCTAGTTTTAGGGTTAGCAGTTAGAAAGCAGGGTAGCCCAAGCGATGCCCTCATTTATATATTTCATCTTTTCGATGTAAGCTAGGTTGGTTGGCAAATTTGGTAGACGACAACGATTATATGTAATTTGAGTTTTTCACCGAAATTTAATGAAAAGGTCTCGTAACCTGACAAAAAGATTCTAGTTGTAGCAGTTGGATGTATTGTGCCTCTTTCTTTGCGTATGTGCCTCCTATCACCTTTATTCATATCTTTTTCTATCTATTTCAAAACGAATTTTTGAACGCGTGGATTCATCGTGCAACACCCCTTTTTCGCGCCACTTAGACAAAACATTTTCCTCTAAAAGATAACTCTGAATTCGCCTGCAGTGGCGCTCTGAGTTACTTCTTGTGTTTTCTCCCACCACACATTACGGTTTTACATTGAAGATTGTTGCTCTCCTAGACTTATCCTCTCAAGTTCAGTCACTGAGTCATTTCCTCAAATCGACTCCATAGCCCAAGTTTTACTTTCTTGCGCCAATATAACCAGAACCCATTATATCAAAAGTGTTAAATCTAGCCACTGCTTTCAAATCCATATCCCGCTCGGAGACTGCACCTCCCGAGAGAGCCCTATCTAGATCCGAAAGGCTAGTTTCGGGTCTCAAAGTTCGTTGAAAAATTTACCTTTGTTGTTTGTTTATCAGCCGAACAGATTTATAGAGTGCTAACATAGCTAACAGAAGACAAAGGAAAGTGTAGCACCGTATGAAATTTTTCGTACAATATTTCCATACATGTACACGGGTGACAGTGGAGACAGGTGTGTATGCGTGGGCATGACAAAGGGAAGGTGCGTACACCTCAAAAAGCATGTCAGATCTAGGTTGTACGATAGAGCAAACTTTTCTAGGTTTGTCTGTAGTTTTATTTCTCTCAGTAAACCATTATCCTTGTTATAGGAGCCCTAATTTGACCATAATAAAAGCATCTGAGTATTGGTTTTCCCTCCAAGGTTTTTCCATGGGTTTCTACCCAAACATATTTTTGTCTTGTGTGCAATATTTTATTTTCCTTATTTATGTTTATGTTGCATGTTTAATTGACTACTCAGATGTGTTTAATTCAATATGTGGTTTATTTGTAATTAATTGTTGGGTGTTGGGTGCTGGGATAAAAATCAACAGGTATGTTGCAAATGTTGAAAAGGTTTAAAATCCAACACTCTGAATTTTTCTCACAACTATGACACTCTTCTGAATAATAACAAGGACTGAACAATTTTGCAGAATTAAAAATATGAAGATCTGAGAATCTTTTATTCAAATAGTTTATGAGAGACTCGATATAACCTTTTGTGAGTCATTGGAAGCTCTTTTGTATGCCTTCTGTGGAAGGTTTCATAGTTTGTTTCCTTACATCACTATAATCGAGCTTCAAAATTAATATAGAGATGTATTGTAACTCATGTCTATCCATGACTACCCCCTTATCTTTAATTTCATTATATCCATATCGAGAATCACTCAAAATTTTTGAAATATATGTTGTAACTTCTACAAATAATTCTTTTCTCAATGTCCATCTAGACAATATAATTATAGTTACTTCAAGAGCCAGCCTAATAGTTGTAATGTTTTCACTTTCTTCTTGAAAAGTGTTGTTTAGATTGTTCAATTCATCCAATTCATCAACCAACAGATGAAAATAAATTTGAATGGAGTAAATTTGTGTCTTATCATACCATGATGAAGTCTTCCTTTCATTTTTTCCACAAAGTTAAAATCTTTGGCATAAGCTTCACATAGATAAATGTCTCCCCTAGATAAACATCTCACTGAATGTATCCATAAAATGTCAAGAACATCAATTTCCACGACTTTAAGTAAATCATTAATTTCATTACTTCTCTTTGGTGAGTTTTGAACCCATGAATGCACTTTGTTTGCAATTTCTTCAACAGATAATAACTAGAGTACTTTCATGTTGTTGCTAAAGACTCACGACTCACAATGAGATACACAACGAATTGTAATAAGGTTTGAAGTGTCTATTTTAAAAATGAAATAGAACCATTTTCATGTCCAAACATTGTTAAAGCTCCATGTGTAGAAACAACTATCAAATTTGTATCCTCAAGGTCTCTAACATTTATTAATTCACTGACACTATCATATGTTGTTTTTCGTTTTTCATCCATTACATATTTTACCTTCATAAACTATGATATAGGTGGCCCAGGCCCTTTCAATCTAAATAGGTTGCATAAATAACAAGGTGTTGTTTGCTACAATCAATGTTTTCATCAACCATTAATGAAAAAAATGACTTTCCAACATATTGTTTATTTGAATATGCTCAAGATGTCTTAATATGAAATATATATGATCATTTGAAAACTTATAAATTGTGTGTTAAGATTACTCTTGAGACTTTGAAATATATGGTGTTTTTGCATCCATAAAAAAATTGTAAACTTTTTCATACTTTGATAAAGATAAATCTTCTTGGTAAACAAACTATGATATTTTCATTATGGTAAACACTATTTCTTTATTTTCATTTTTTATCTATATAACATGATCTAGAACTGGCTTCATCTTTCTCTCTAATCCACTATCCCAGGGTAGGTTTAGGAGGCTCTTTTGATAGCCAAGGAACGTGAGGTATCAACTCATACAATGTGCTAGACTAAGAGTAAAGCAAATCTATCTAATGAGTGTGTAATATAAATTTCTATTTGGTTAGGGCTCTTGACATCGTAACATCCTTGAAAACATTGGAAAAACATGACTTAATAAACCAACCCACCAGAAATTGGTCTAGAATGTTGGATTTGATGAGCCTACGCCACTATCTCCATTCATGGATATAATCAAAGATATGAGTGGAAGTGCTCTGATGCAAGGACATCAAGATCTCTATTATGGTTTCATAATGGATAGGAAGTTGAAAATGGGTCAAGAAGGCAATTGCTAAAGATGAACAATCATGAAATCAAGTGCTTCACAACTCAATGTACCACTTAGCGGTGTTCCTAGTTAGGATGCATTGGAAAAGATGCAATATAAAACTATTGTCCACGAATGAGTTGAATGAACACCATAGGTGGAATGCCATGACATGAGTAGAATGATCCTCTTCAGACCGCCAGTCAAACTTGGGAATTTCCTATGGTAATTTACTAGGGATTACCAGTCATGATGGGTGATGCTTAATGGGGCCATTTGACAATTGGTATAAATCTAGTAAGTTCAAGGTAGCCAAGGCCCAAGAATTACAACTGAGTGTTTACAAATGTATTATTGTGGATAAATGATGGGCCTTGAAACCCGATGGAAGTCATATATACCCCCACTCCACTGCTCCTAGGGGCATTGTTGGCTTGGGTTTTCATACCCAAGGTTCAAAAGGATTCACCGAGAAATACCACATTCACACTGTCATATTCAATACTCAAGGATTCAATAAGGTCTCACCCTAGACGCGCATGAGAATGAAAAATATCAAATGGTTGTGCATAACATGTTGGAATATTACAAACATGAGACACTTGATTACAAGCTGGGAATTAGATCCTATTCATTCATAACATCATTCTATTCATTCATGACAAAACTATACCATTCATTCATAGTCTAAGATATCTAACTAGCACTCATTAAGAACATAACTCATGATAGAAGACCAATTGGACCTCCAACATTCATTCATTAATCACAGATTAACATTCATATACATGGAGGTTTGTATTACACTGAGACTCATTAAAATCTAGAGACCTGAAACTTATATCTCGATCTACTTTCTCTCTCATATTATACTTATAGCTCTACAATTACAATAAATCAATATTAATGAAACTCTCATTAACTAAAAACGTAACCATTTCATATTCGCATGCATTCCTTATATCTCTATGGGAGCATGGAAATCATAGAAGACTTGCTATCATAAGGTAAGTACTCATTGCTTGTTTGACTTGCCAGCTTTTGGGTTGGCTCAGATTGCAGGATTGAATTTGGAATTAATGGATTGATTGCCTACCATGTCTTTGTTGCTTCTAGATATGCTTTTGTATCTACTTATGGGTTTCGATCTGCTTCTAGGTCTGGATCGGATGTACAAATTTTTGGAAAAAATTATAATGGGCTCTAAGGTCTAAGTGGAGATCTGTAATCGTCAAAATTTCGTTCTGCCTGCCCTGCTCGAATGTTTTGGCTTAGTTAGGTGGTTGTCAGAACAGGGTAGGTTTTTTTTATATAGGGGTGGTTAGAACACGCTATCGATACAGCTGGTGGCTAGCTATGGCATATATTGGGGTAGTAGTTGGATCATGCGAATGCTTGCTTTGTTGCATAAACCTATACCCTTGCCTTCGTTGCTTCTATTGATGTGTTTCCCGATGCTACCTCTTTTTGTCACTTATGGATATTCCTTTGTTCCCGCTTCTCCCGCTGATACTCATTAGGGTAAACTGGGAATGAATCTGCCTAGGTGAATCAACTACATCTAGGTATGCTTTTGGATATTCAACTGAATCAATTTGATCAATTGTTTATTCAATGGGGTTATGAATTGTGGGAGATACTTTAGCTTCTGGTTGAAGTTATGGTTTACTTTTATAAAGTTGCATATCCATTCGCCTCCAGTTTATCCTTGTTTAGACCCGAATCCCGATAGAGTAAACATTAGAAGATAGAGTCCCAAAAAATGATCTCTGAGCTTGTTTTGAAGGTCTTGTATGTAGGGTAGGTTGAATCAGAAGCTTAGACACATGATGGAAGACAAGTGATCTAGATACTACCAAGTGTGAGGGTGAGAATCTACGACGAAAAATCTTGGGATAGGGGCCCAAAAAGGGCGAGGGAGAGTGTCTAAACATTCAGAGGCAGGGAGCACTCCTTCCCATCTATCCACTAAGTAGGGTGTGAGGAAGTTAAAGTCAAGGGTGGTTAACATGTTGTTGATAGCATGCATATG
This sequence comes from Picea mariana, assembly GCA_032191745.1. NCBI lineage: Eukaryota > Viridiplantae > Streptophyta > Pinopsida > Pinales > Pinaceae > Picea > Picea mariana. Next base: position 6,940 of record JASDQU010215498.1, read on the forward strand.
AAGCAAAGGTGCAAAGCTGAGGAAATGAAATAGAAATGTTCTTTATGCATCCCTTATCCAACTTACTTACTCATTGTCACCCCAAACACTTCTTTGAGCAATGCTTAGAGTGTAGCACTATTGCTAGAAAAATTTACTTAACCCACTTGCAATCACCAACCCACCTTTCAATTTACAACCCTTGCAGAGGTAGCAGACCGGAAATTAGATATTCACGGGCATTCAATAGCACTTGATTCATGAATCATACTTGGCTACCATGGTACCACTATTGCTTTCACACCTTTACTCCACCTACAATAACACCTTTTGGTTGGACATGAAAGGAACCACCAGTCAATCGTTGGAACTACCTCTTCTTTAAATGAGGAACTACAACTGGATGCCCGATCTTTGATGGATGTCAGGAAGGAAAGGAAAGAAGGGATGTTGGATGGATGGAGGCACTTAGATCACCATTTCTATTACCTCAACCTAATGGATGAATTCTTGTGCGACCTAACATGGCAACATTCCTATTTAGGAACTTTAGGAACTACTTCCAGAACTTTAGCAGCGAGAGATCCTTGGAACTTCAGCTGATATCGTAGAACTGCCTGATTGAGATTATATACTGCCAGAAGACTCCAGAGCATTGTACATGCAAGCTTGGGTGGGCCAAATATTGCTATTGACTTTCATAAGCCTATACTTTATTACTTAAATTGATGACCTAACCTGTAATGTTTTCTTTACTTTCAACTCCCTCACAATCATTACAGAAGATCTTCAAGGATTTGATATGCATGCAAACCTTAAAAGATCTTGTGCATAGTACAAACTTGGTTGGCGTGCGTAGTAGAAAACCGGTTAGCATAGGGGATGAAACTTGGCATCATGTGGTACACAACTCATGGCGTACTCGTAATGTAGACTTGTGGTGTGAGCACGATATTTACAAAACCTTAGGGTTCCAATAAGCCCCCAACACTATTGGTTGGTTCATCCTCGAGCCAATGAATTACATTATGGTGTGATGGAGGCTATGGATATCACCTCCATTATTAGCTCAATGATGAAATGTTGGAACTATTGAGTAACACCCATGGAATGATTCCAACATTCCTTATTTAGGAAAAATATATCCATATTGGTCGATGTGGTAGACATTATCATGCCCTTGAATTTGTCAACAACCCCTAGAGTCTAAGTGTGAATTCTTCCTCCAATTGTCAGGGATCTCAACCTCTATGTCATTGATATCAGTATGCACTACCCTAGGATATTTTCCCTTCAACATGCAACCACAAAATTCCTACATCGTTCGAACCAAGTCCTTCATTCGAGACTCATTTCTATCACCCAAGTGACTTCCAGGTCAGTGGGTGATATTTACATTATGCATGTCCTTCATCCTCTTCCTATCTCCTATTGGATTCATGAGGGCATTGAATACTAGGTAAGTTTCACATGATATGGGGGGAATCTAGTAGTTTCAGAATACTAGATTTAGAAATGGGGTTGGTCCATTGTATGGAGATTACCTGCTCTCTCCCCTTGGGATTTGGGGTGACCTCTACATAAGTTTTGAAGAACAGTTCATGGAACTATTTTAGAGTATGGATATTGTAGTCAGAAAATTGTAGGTTGGGTACCCTTCCCAAGAGACATTTTATGAGGTCTAACTCTCTTAGGATTTATACCATTAGTCTTTGGCCTTATTTTTCTACCTATATGCTAGCGCATTCCTCTTGCTTGTTAGAACTATCCATCGTTCTGGGGGATCCTTGGTTGAGTTGAATCTTTGGCGCTACTAGGTCATATCCTCTAATTTTTTCTCTTTCACTAAACCGATCGAGGTAGTGCTTAGGCATGAAGGTAGGCAGGAAGTGAGTTAGAATATTTGTCTCAACTCATATTGCACCCTAGTCTCTAAAATATCTGGACTCTGTGGTTTAATTCTTAACAAAGAGATTGGTAGCGGGGCAATGGTGAGCATAAATAGACACGTGAGTCATTTTTCCTACATGGCCACTTACCTAGCAGTGCATCTAATTCCTTGCTTGTAATTATTACTTTGCACTACTTGTACCTATTGTGACGATCGTTCACATTCCCCATGTCATGCTGATCTATCTTGGCGCTACGCGTATCGTGTCGTTGTATTGTCGACACGCCCTTTGGGACATGTTGCCATAACTGTTCTCATTCATTGTGTCATTGTGACCTGTCCGAGCCCAATTTATTATTGCATCACCTTCATGTTAACCCATAATTCATGTTTTCCAATTGTCCTTTAGTTTTCCTATCCTTTCATTGTTACTATATCATTTAACCCTAAAAATGTTTTGAATCTTCTAATCTATGAGGGTAAAATCTGTCCCGTGTCCTGGATTACCAATATTTTTCCTATCCTACTAATCATTTTGTATTTATACCTTCCCATAATCCTACCTACCTAAATCATATTATACGCTAACTTTGAAACTTCATCAATTCAGGGTGCATCCAACCCCTGCGGGACATAGTACAACTTAAGTCAACTTCTATTGATCAATCCTTTTAATGGTTGACTAGCGAGTGTTGCTAACTCCATTGTGTCATCCTCACTGATGTACACTAACTTGAAGGGTCCTAACCAACATATGCATAGCTTACCTAGGTGTTTTAGGAACTTTTTGTCATATAATATTACCAAATATCTCAGTTGTAGACTCTTTTGCCAGTGTTGCGATCATGCTAGGTATTTTGTTTATGTTTCTCAGCTATCTGGTTATGTCCTACAATTAATGGGTATTCTTACAATTCTAATAACTCATCCAACTGCCTTTGTAGTGCTTTGTCATTCGACATCTATGTCATGACTACAATTATAAGACTTGGTACCACAAATTCCAATCATCACTACTTCTTTTCCATCAACCAACCTAAATGAAGTAGTATTAGTCAATCATTTGTCGGTTCTATATGCCCATAATATTGTGAGAATCCTCTGATCCCAATCGCTAAGCATATTGTGTCATTGTATTGTTGACGCATCCTTTAGGACATGTTGCCATAATTTTTCTTGTTCATTGTGTCCTTGTGACCTGTTCGAGCCCAATTTCCTATTGCATCACCTTCATGTTCACCCATAATTTATGTTGGCCAATTTTCCTTCAGTTGTCTTATCCTTTCATTGTTACTATATCATTTAACCCTTAAAATTGTTTGAATCTTCTAATCTATGAGGGTACAATCTCTCTCGTATCTTGGATTACCAATATTTGTCCTATCCTACTAATTGTTTTGTAGTTATACATTCCCATACTCCTACCTACCTAATTCCTATTCTACGCTAACTTTGAAACTTCATCAATTCAGGGTGCATCCAACCCCTGTGGGCCATAGTACAACTTCAGTCGAATTCTATTGATCAATCCTTTGAATGGTTGAATAGTGAGTGTTTCTAACTCCATTGTGTCATTCTCATTGATGTACACTAGCTTGAAGGGTCCTAACCAACATATTCATAGCTTACTTAGGTGTTTTAGGAACTTGTTGTCATACAATATTACCAAAGATCTCGATTGTAGACTATTTTTCCAGATGTTGCGATCATGCTAGTTATTTTGTTTCTGTTTCTCATCCATCTGGTTGTGTCCTGCAATTAATGGGTATTCTTCCAGTTCTAATATCTCAACCAACAACCTTTGTAGTGCTTCGTTGTTTGAAATATATGTCACGACTACAATTCTAAGACTTGGTACCACAAATTACAATCATCACTGCTTCTTTCCATAGACCAAACTAAATGGAGTAGGATTAGTCAATCATTTGTAGGTTGTTTTGTATGCCCATAATATTGCGTGAATCCTCTGATCCCAATCGATGCGTTGTACATTACAGACCTTGGTAAGCACATGATGTAATATCCTATTGAATGCTTCGACAATGCCATTGGCTTTTGGGTGACATGGTGTGCTTTTCTAATGATGGATCATGAACTCCTGGGTTAGTATGCGAATGGTTTCATTCATGAAGTGCACACCCTAATTGATCATCAAGATCTTTGGGCATCCAAACCTAGTGACAATATTTTAAAAAATAAATCCCATGGTTATTTTTGTAGTACAATCCTTTCTTAGTACATCCTCTACCCAATGGGTCAAGTATTCCATGGTGGTGACAACATACCATGCATCGAATCTACACATCGAGGGATTTATCAGACCTACATAGTCAATTTCCAATTTCTCTAATGGCTCTAGCTTAGTGATGAGAAAGAGTGGCAGTTCATCCCACTTTGATGGATTCCTAATCCTCTGGAAAACACTTCAATACTTGAAATACTCTTTTTCTTCTTCAAATAGCAATGACCACCATATTCCCATGCATACCATGTTTTTCACAATATCCTTCTTGATGTTATGTCCACCCAAAAAACCTTCATGCACCTTGTAGAGTAACATGTGGTGCTCATGTTCCAAGATGTATCTTCATATAATCTCATCTACACCGAGTTTGTATAATTATGTTGCGATCAACTGGTAGTTGGCACTCTAGGTTTCCAGTTTCTTTTGTTGTGTCGGTGTATGTTCATCCGACACCTATCCTATTATGAGGTATACTGTGATTTCTAAAATTTTATCTAGCACTTCCTCTACTTTGAAGAGTTTTGCATCAAGTAACTCATCATCCATACTGCCTCCAACTTCCCCTGACTCTATCCTTGAGAGATGATCCAGCCCCGGATTGTGTTTGTCAAGTTTCACTACCACTTCAAACTCAAATTCTTGTAAGATCAGTAACCATCGACATATCATTCCCCCCAACATTGGCTTGTTCACCAAGTATTTGAGCATTAAATTATCAGTGAAAAAATTGAAGGGAGTGTCGAGTAAGTAGTGTCTTAATTTTTGCAAGGCATAAACCATTCCCAGTCCTTTGCACTCTGTGGTTGTATATTTCCTTTCGGAGTTGCACAACTTTATGTTGGAAAAGTACACCAGATGATCAATATGATTCTCTTCTAACTACTAAAGAACTATGTCAAGTGAAATTGAATATGAATCCACATCCACGTAGAATATCTTGGTCTAATATGGAAATATCAAGATTGGAACAATCACTAGTATCTCCTTCAATGTGTTCAATGCCTCCTAGCATTCTTGTGTTCTGTTGGCACAGGGGTAGACCCAGGGTTCAACGCTACAACAATGCACCAACAAAACCCTAACTACCAGCCCTTTCAGCAACACCTGTGAAACAGATGAAGTCTCACCCGAGGTAGAGGCAGGGGTGGTTGCAAGACTCAGGTCTCTGCAACCTTAGTTGGGACACAGATCTGTGATTATATTTCTTACATAACACTTAGCATCGATTATTCATCAATATTCAATCCTTATTATACTTCGCATATAACACAGAGCATCACAACATTTACTTAGATCTAAGGTATTTTAGCACTTAGCAACAACAAAACAGATCATATCCTATAGATCAAAACTAAGCATCTTTGTACATGTCAGATCTAGCATTCACACATATTTAAGAAGCACCAAGCATAAGTAGATCTATCTAAATATATCAAAGCACTTTGCAAAAGCAGGGACAGCACATCAAGTCAAAGCACAGAGCATAACACACAGATTTACGTGGTTCACCCCCTTCTCTGGGGCTACGTCCACCAAATCTTCTTCTTTATTAGCGTATCCAATTGAATATAGGCACAAAGCCACCAAAAATCCTTCCTCGCATAGGACAGAAGATTTGCACATCTTGCTAGATCCTTCTTCCTTGCGCTTACAACACAAAGCCTTCTATAACTTCTACAACAACTTGCACTTAGCTCTGTAAACCTTCTACAGTCATGCATAGAGCACTTACATAGACTATTAGCACTTAGATTACATCACATAGATACAATCCTCCTCTACTAGATGCCTAGATGTTTATTTATACATTACAAAAGTGGGCCTAAACGTGGGTAAACCCTTGGGTCGACATCCCTTTACCATTACATTGTCCCAAAACCCAAAAAGGGACCCGAAAGTGGGTCAAGATCCCTTGATCTCTGCTTCATCTAGCACTCCATCTTCGACAGGCTATCGAAGTCCCAAAAATGGTCAAATATGACCAAGTAACTTCAAAATTTGATCAAGGGCCAACGGGCCCCCAACACTCACTCGTGACTCGTCCCGAGTCACTCTGGTCTAAGCAATTCTGCTTCAAACGCCTCGAGCTTGGCTCAAACTACTTCGACCTTCTATAGTGTGATGACCTCTTATTCAATGAACTCCTGGATGAGTGCATCATTGGTTGGTCCCTCTAGGCATTGTTCTACTGTACTCACAACCTGTTCAAGTTCTACTCCTTGGTTTTCAACTTCGATGAATAGTTGGCATGCCTTTTCTTGCACTGGTCATTGAGAGACTTCCATTACTTTACTCTGAAATGTGTGTACCTGCTTCTGGGCCATGCATTTCTATGCAAACCTCTTCATTCTCTCGACTGGTGACAAGGCCTTCAGCTGCGCTTGTAACTTGTCTGCCTGTTGCTTTGCGTGTTGGAGATGTGACTCTAACGCCTGTAACTATGGATTTTCTGTGAGGTTTTCATACGTTTGAGTGCTTCTGGAGCTCAACTGCTTGTATTCCAAGGCAAAGGATTTTAATCGGTCAACTGTGCTGTGGGCAGTTGCCTCTCTTAGATCTCTTAATTCTTGAGGAGTCTCGGGCACAGTGTGAAGTTCCAGGTCTGCGATGCACTGCTGAAGCTGTTGGATCAGTCCTTCCAGTTGTGCCACCTGTTGTGGAACTTGTTCTTCTGTCTGGACTTGGATGACTGTCACAAAGCGAAGTGCTCTGTGAACCTGTTCCTGTACTTCAATTTTCTCTGCGAGCAACTGTTCCTTGTCTTGCTGTAGCGCTTCTTTCTCTTCCTCCCACTTTGCTTGAAGAGCTAGTTTTTCTCGTTTTGCATTATTGCGTTGTTCTAGCAGATCTTCCTATGCCTACGCCAAAGATTGGGTGGCTTGCGCTGTCTCTTCCTGAGCTCGTCAAAGGCGAGCTTCATTTATAGGCGATCTGGTTAAATTGGGTTGGCTCATCTTCTGGTTCTTCTGTTCCACTTGTCGAGGGCGCAATAGAAATTGCGAGGCTGGATTGTAATGCTTGCTGCACCTCTTGAAGTTCACCCTTGATTCGGCTGAATACCTCCTCCTACTTCGCTTCTTGATTTTCTGAAATCTCCAGTGAAGCTTCATTCAACGCAACGACTAAGAAGTCAAAGTCGTTTGGGGTGAGGGTAGTCTTAAACATAGTCCTGGTGGCTTTATATTTCTTCCGGCATGAAGGCTTTGGTGGGGTAACCTTCCTTTTCTTGGATGGATCCTCCTCCTCTCTAAGCGGAGTAACTTCGCCTTTGTTTTGCTCGACTTCTGTGCCACCAAGCTCTCCACCATCATCTCCCTACTCAGGTGAGATCGAAGTGGTCTTCGTCAATGTGCTATGGACATCATGTACTTCTTCATCCTTCTTCATCTTGCTTGGTCCAGGTGTGTTCGACATAGTTTCAGGACTATCCACATCAGAGATCTCTACGGGGTCCACTGGAACAAGGAGGTATGCCGACCAATCCTTGGTAATCTCCTCCAAGTTATCTTATGAGCTATTTTTTATGCTCATCATCGCGTGATGTAATATAGGTGAAGTGGCGGTCCACATTGAATTTCATTAAGGGTCTAAACTTGTGAAGTGTGTTCGGGGTGATGCGCGGTGTAGACTGGGTTGTGATCTTCAACTGGTTGTAATAGGCATGGAAGACGACATTGGGCTGCCACTGCTTGTTCATGTCGCTGGAATACCACAGCGTACAAAAATTTGCGGCCAGTGGTTTGAAGGGTTTGATATTCGGGAAAGTGGCGCCTTCTGGTAGCTCCCAGGCAATGAAATCCATCAGTATGATAAGCCAACTAAAGTGGAACTCATACCCTTGGTCTTGCGCTTATCTGCAATCAAGCTCTAGTTGATTGACAAGGTACTGCGCTCAGTTCATCTATAGTCCCTCTACGCACTTCCCTGCGAGGTTGACCACGAATCCGATCACTTGAGTTAGTCTATTCTTATGAACTATCTTGCCTGCGATCAACTGACGGGAAAGGCGCACTGCGCCACTCTGGATAGAGGCTACCTTGTAGCCTCGCGTTCCCTTCTCGACATTGCCATAAGTTTCTTTAATTCTCTGTGCTAATGCTTGGTCTGAGGTATTTCCAGGGTAGAACTCCTATGGGTCAGGGCCTTACATACTAAGCCCTATGGTCCAATTGATCAAGGTCGGATCTACATTGATGCGTCAGTTCAGCCATAGGTATCCACCATGATAGCACGACATTAGCAACTTTACACATGCATTCACCTCCTGATGTCGTCCGAAGTGTAGAATCTTCATCACGTTGAGCAGCGTGGACTGTGCGAGGTTCTAGGTCCATGACTACGGGATGATCTTGGAAGTCTTGCCTTTAGTCCTTGTTAGATACTTGTGCGGGGTGAGCATGCTGTAAGCCTTCCGGTCGCCAAGGTTGAAGTCACTAAAATTCAAGGCTACGAGCTTATCTTGGTCGGCACAAACTATGCGCACACCATTCAGAAGGTACGCGTTGATCAAATTATACTCAAAGTCTCGAGGGACATTGTCACGATTGATGGCGCCGCTGAGAGGTGGTAGGTAAGCTGACAGAATGCGCAAAATAAGCTTGGCATTTTCAATGTCGTATCTGTGCTTTGTTCTTGTCTCTGTCGTGGTTCTGGAAGTTCTTGCTCCGCGAGCAGTTGAGGGAGAAGCTTGGAATCCTCCTGTTAATTATGCTTACACACCTGCAGACATGCTTATTTCCGACATGACTCTCTCAATCATTAATTCAATCAAAACTTCTTATACTACTTTCTCTATGGCGCCGAGCTCATCCGACATACAAGATCGAGGTCACTTAGATTGGGTGTGAAATGAATTCAGAGACTGCAATGGAGGGTACGGGAACAAGGCGATGATCACAGTGAAAAATAATCTCAGGTTGTGGGCTCAAATTATTAGTTATCAAAAAGTATTCTTGGTGCGTGGCATGATGGACTAAGTAAGAAACTTATCAACGGTCTGCTTGCAATGGGTATGAGGTGTCATTAACTCATGTTTTGTCCGTTATGGTGTGGTCTGATGGTCTAGTGGCGAACCATCAATGATTTTCGACCCGTTCAGAGCAGCATTCGAACAACTATATCGGCTTCCAATGGATATATGGCTTCGCCTCAACGAAGTGGCCTATGTTGCTGGTCTAATATCTCGACGAAGTTTAATTTATGCAAGTTTTCCGTTCTGGGAGGTTCCCTCTGGAATATTCTGTAGCCTGTCGATCTTAGCTCTCTTTTTACTTAGCTTCCTATCCTTCTTTCCAGTGAGCTTCGTCTCGATGATTCTCTTCCCATTCTGATTCTTATTTTCCTTGGACATAGTCACTTCGTGTTGCTGAGATTCTCTCCTAAGACTCAGGGGTAATACTTCTTCTATATTTGAGACAGATACTGCAATCTTCTATGAGTCCTCTAGTGCTCTTGCAACTTTGACATCTGGGATCTGGGTGTCAAATAGCTTCGATTTGTTCTCCTATTCTTCAATCAACTATGTGATCCTTCTGGTAATGGAATCTGTTAACTCTTGTCTCTGTTGTTCTAAAACCTTTTCTTCTTCCTTCTTTCTAGCTTGATATCTTTGAATCCAAGTTTTTCCAAGTAACATAGTAAATGGGGCGTTGTCCTCAATAAACTTGATAATCTCAAAATCTTCCTTGTCGAAGTTCCAATAGCATTCATAGATATATGAGTGAGCCTTCCACACAAGTTCACCGGTTTTCCTCTGAATATCCCTATTCCTCTTAATGAAGGGATCATAGTAGGCCTTCCTATAGCTTCCCAAGTTCTCTCTAGCATAATGTTCACTGGTGTTTCTTCATCAAGAACACAGTCAATGTCGAAGTCCCCTATTCTTAATTCGATGCATTATTTTTCTTTAAAGATCTCTGATAAACTAAAATGTTGGTGGTCGTTCAAGGTGTATTTCATCTGTAGTAATACCTTCTCGGATTCTTTCTGGGGTTCGACTATTTTTGGAGCTACCTTAGGGTTTTGTTCATTCAGATTCATTCTTTCAAGCTTAGCAATCATTCTAGGGCAATCCAATACTTCATGGTCCAAAGCTTTGCAACATAGGCAACTAGATCTTCCACTAGGGAATTCCTTAGCAATATGTCCCAATCTTCTACAATTGTAACATAGGGTTAATCCTTTCTTCCTTTTAAATGATCCCCAACCTCTTTTGTACTACGCACTAGGATCATGGTAACTAGCCTGCAAAAAATTCTTTCTAGGATCCTGCATCCATTTGTTAGTCCAAACATTCTTTCTATGCATAGGTATAACATATCTATCATTGTACTTATCAGATCTATTCATATCAATCTTTCTTTCATCTATTAGAGCCCTAGTTTTCAAGATAGGAAAGAATCTATAAAACATACCTAGATCCATACTCTAAAAACAAAAAATCTCACTTATTTTACTTTTGCAGAGCACAAATCTTCCAGACCTAAAAACTTTTGACTATTGTTACCTTTATCAGAGCATAGAGCTTACATATCTTACATATTTTCTACAGATCTGACCTCTTTTCTTCAAAAACTTCCACTTTTACCTTTATTAGAGAACAAAGTGTTCAGATGTCGCTTCTTTTCTTCAGATCGGGCCTTCTTTCTTTAACACAAATCTTTTTAGATCAAGTGGAATACTGCGCACTAGGGCACAGATCCTTGCACAGAGATTTTGCAGTTTCAGGACAAATATTTGCACAAAGCTTCCTCTTCCTCAGTTCCCAGCAATCACAGTTTCAGGTCTCGACAACGAAACCATTTGTTGGCACAGGGGTAGACCCAGGGTTCAACGCTACAACAACGCACCAAAAAAACCCTAACTACCGGCCCTTTCGGCAACACCTGCGAAGCAGATGAAGTGCATTCTTCAAACTGAATGACATTACAATGTATGCAAATGAGCCCCACCCTATAACAAATGTTGTATCGACTCTGTATTCTTCCATGATCCACACCTTGTGATAGCCTGAGAATTCATGTATGAATGAGTAAGCTTCTGATGCAGGAGCATAAGCTCATGAAAATGAAGTCACCCATGACTTCACCAAAATTGAGAGAATTCAAAGAGACCTAGGGTCTCACACTTGTATAATTTATTATTTTGTGGAAAATTTGAATAATGGACAAGGGTTCTAGATCCTTTCCACTTGTAAAAGATAAGATAGGGTTT
>JASDQU010215501.1:1760-13949 GCA_032191745.1 Picea mariana
TGAAGAACATCAAAATCATGTTGACCCTTTGCCTTCTTTACCCATCGGGTCTTTTTCCATTTCTTCTTCCTCACCTGGTGAAAGTCTTATGATCGGTAACCAGGTGGATAAGAAGAAGAAGAAAAGGAATATTAAGAAGAAGAACAATAAGCAAAATTCCAAACTTTCAACCACTGTAGGTCATGTTGGAAACATTCATCCAATTACTTTTAATCAGGATGGGAGTGTTGAGATCATTGAGAAGTCTACCACTAAACCTCACAAGCCCAAATTCCCTTGCAGGCTTTGTAAGGGTGATCATCTTCTTATGGATTTCCCTGGTTTATCCAAGGTTTTAGAAGCATGGTCCATGAGTTCTCATCAACGTGTGTTGCCATTCGCCAGCCATCATGCTAGTGACACACCATCAAATAGTGAAAGTAAAGTTTGGGAAAATAAAATTAAAGTCAAGTTTCCTTGTAGGTTATGTGAAGGTATTCATCAAACTCACCTTTGCCCTCATATGGATGAAGCCTCGAAAGTGTTGGAAGACCTTATTATTCCCCAACAACAACTTCCAACTGGTTACCATAAGCTTTCTCCCGACCCTCCATTTGTTGATAAACTAGTCAATCTGGTTCCATCATCTATCGATCCAGTTGATACAATGATCAATCTGGTTCCATCATTATTTGAGTTGGTCGATCAAGTGATCAATCCAATTTCACCTTCGGTTGATCTTGCTCTCCCCTTAGAGAGTGAAGTTAAAGTGGTGGATCCAATACCACTTTTGGTCGATCCCACTCTTCCCTTGGAGAGTGACACGGATACCACTCAGGTATTTGTTTTCACTACAGATTCTTCCTGACAAGGGGGCACTTTACACGTTCCAACGGAACCCCCTCCAAGAATTCAAGCTATTTCCATTGATTGGATTAAACTGACGGAACATCGTCTTCCTTCCTATCTACATTTCCAAATTATCATGTATATTTATGATAGCATCGCAGTACATGACACTATGGTTGATGAAGGTGCTTATGTTAGCATCTTATCCTCAACTGCTTGGCAAGATTTAGGTTCCCCTCAACTTGCATCAGTGGCCCATCAACTATGGGCTTCTAATAGAATATCTAGTGAACCTTTAGGGATCCTTCCTTAGTTGCCTATTACCTTAGGAGGGAAAATTGTCTATATTGATGTGATGGTAGCCCAAGGTCCCTTCGATTTTAATTTTCTCCTCAAACAAAACTATGTATATGCTATGAAAGTTATTGTGTCCACACTCTTTCAAGTGATTTGTTTTCCTCATAATGGAAACATTGTGACCATTGACCAACTTTCATTCATTGGCCCTAATGTGCTCACCAACCATCTGACTTCCCCAGATTTTCCTTATATGCAAGCAGTATCCACCCCACCACAAGTTAATTATGTGGAGACATATCCCATGCTTTCAATTGTCAACGAAACTRGGCCTCTCACTGCATGCTCATATTCTCTGGATTTAGATCCAACAATTGACATGGTAATMTCTTCAATAGGGAAATTAGAGCCTAATATCTTTACCCATATTGTGGCCCTTGACATGTATTCCTTCCAGAKAATTATTCTTCCTTCTGATGAAGATCTCTTGGAAGTCATTTCATAGATCCTTGCGAGCATAGTTTTCTTCTCTATCGCAAGATTGTTAAAAAATGAAACAGGGGTCTAGGAATTGAACCCATAGGTTACGAGCATAGTTCTTTTCTTATGTAAAGATCCTTAAAAAATGAAATAGATCCTTATGAGCATAGTTCTTTTCCTGTGTCAATCTCATTAAAAAATGAAACAGATCCTTATGAGCATAGTTTCATTTCTGGATCCAAGCTCGTTAAAAAATGAAACCAGCTACGAGCATAGTTATTTTCCTGTGTCAAGATCATTAAAAAATGAAACAGATGTCCAAGAGCATAGTTCATGTTTCTGTGTCAACCTCGTTAAAAAATTAAAGAGAGGTTTGGGACTCGAACCCAGATGTCTATGAGCATAATTATTTTCCCATGTCAAGCTCGTTAAAAAATGAAACAGATCCTTATGAGCATAGTTATTTTCCTATGTCAAGCTCATTAAAAAATGAAATGGCCGCCTCTCTCATTGAGTCGATTCTTTTGCTAGATATAGTAAATGTTGAGTCAATTCTTTCACTATATCTCATAAACATTGAGTCGATTCTTTTGATATATCTCCCAAATGTTGATTCGAGTCTTTCATTAGAACTTGTACCTGAACCTTCATTTCATAGACCTGGGTCGGTTGATCCTCTTTCTTCCTCCCTCTTTGGTGAACATTTTCCTATTAGTAACCAAGAGTCTATTGAGTATAGAAATTGKCAATAKAAGAAGAGTTGGTGGATGAAACAAAGTTTTGGGGGCATGTCTCCAGCCTCTAGACATAATGCTGGAGCTAAGTCGCTACTTCTCAAGATGGGGGAAAAGTACTAACCACCCATAGGTATCCTCCCTCGAAATCTTTGGGCATTACGTTGGGAAGTTCACAGCACAGTTAGTTTTTTATTTTAAGCTCATTAAACAATGAAATTGGTTATGAGCATAGTTTATTTTCTAGTTTCAAGCTCGTGAAAAAATGAAACCCACCCAAGCATAGTTTTACTTTGTTTTCAAGCTTGTGTAAAAATGAAACCAATCCTGAGCTTAGTCTTAATTCTTTCTCGTACTCTTAAATACATGAGAATAAGTTACCGATCTTAATATTTGTTCTTTCTCTTGCTCATAAATACATGAGAATAAGTTACCGGGTATACTTTTATCACTTTTTCAGACTCGTAAAAATTTTACGAAAAAGGAATTTTTTGGAGTTTCCTTTAAGCTCTTTTCAAAGTCCTTAAATTGAAAAGATTGTCGAGTGCACTTGTTTCCTTTCACACTCATCAAAATGATTTGAAAGGGCATATTTTTACCCCTTTTTCGGTCTCGTTAGACTAATTACAAAAAAGGAATACTCTAGCCGCTTTGGTTAGAAGAATTCTTTGAATTATTATTTTATATTTTACGGGCTTGGGAGACTAAACTTATAAAAAATTCCATTTGGAGTCTTCTTTATAAATCTTTTCATACTCTCTAAATATGAAAAGGCCATTGATTTTACCTTCTTTGGACTCATAAAAGTAAACATCGAAGAACCCATATGGGATTGAACCCCTCCTTCTTTAGGTTYGTTAAACATATGATGAGGGAATCATCGAAGATTAGTTATACCGAGCATMTGTTATCCTCCTCAAGCTCATTAAAAAACAAAGAGGTACTCATCAATCATGGTGGGGGGAATTGGGAAGTGGRTCAAGTTTTTGAAATATTATGGCAGTTGTATTTTYKCCCTTGAACATGGAACCTATCTCCATCTTGCTTACAGTTGGATAATCCACTTGTCTCTAAGTCATTYGAATTCCATGTGTCATCATACTCTTTTGACTCCTTCAAAGAGAACCTTTTGTTGTCATCACATTATGGTGATCGTCACATTATCTTTGAATCCTTTCCTTGTCGATTCAATGTTGTCAAATCACTTGTCGTGTTGTGCATTGTTCAAGGGAAGTATCATCCTTACAACCACTCTGCAGTATCCATACCCATGTCAATATGTCCACATTTACTCTATCATTCCACATTATTTCATGTTTTATTTCATGTTGATGATGGGGGATACATCATGGACCTCCTTCTACGAGTTTTTTCATGTCGACTTCAACACATTATCTGGGAATTAGACTTAGAAACCAGTTAGTACCTTGGAACCAACATGCCTCAATGGCAGGTTTCCTCTCTTTCGAAAATGGGTTTACATCATTAACCTCTGATCAAATGATTCTACGAGTGTTCGACTTCAGCTCATCCATTCACACTCGTTGGACTATACTAGGGGTACCTTGGGAATTATTGTCATCATTGGTGATCTCCCTCACACTTGTTAATGGTATACATCAATGACCGATAATCAAGTGGTTTCTACCATGTTCGACATCAGGACATCTATTTGCATGGTTAGAATCGTACCAGTTCAGGATCGGGATGAAGACCCTGGGAATATTTTGGGCACCTACTAGTGTTATGTTCCTGGCCCAGGTTGCGATGGAGAATAATCTTATTGATGTACACTATCACACAGATCCACTTTGTATTGGTCTGTGGCTATGTTGTTGTTGTATTGTAGCTCCATTGTGGCTACAACCTGATCGTGTCATAGAGGTATGGATCCACGTTGTATGTCTGGTGGCCATATCCTTAGTCATTATTTTCATGGATCTACAATGTATTAGTCGGTGACAATGCATTAATTTTATTTGTACCGAGCATGGGTATGCCTACCTCGGGATGATATATGTATATTGATTGATGGTTGCATGCATCTTTCGACAGGTTCTCCTTCTTCAATCCCTTGATACACAAATTTTTCAAAGTGTTTCAGCCATCATTTTCTCTTCTAACCTCACACTTTGGGGGGCATTTGTTATATGTCATTTTGTCACACCTAGCCAAGTGTTCCATCTCACTTTGTTAAGTGTCACAATTGTGACATCTCACCCTGTAAGTGTCGCAACTACAATGGAGTATTTTACTAAGTGTCATGGCCTAAATTTCATTTTTTTCTAAGTATTACAACCTTGACACCATGTAAAATTACATGCCATGATCCCTAGTCAAGTTGGAGGACAAAAACCATCATTTGGAGGTCGAAAACCCACCTTTTACCTTGATTTTTTGGCCATTTTTTACTATGGACGCCCCCTTCCCATGCATAGGGAGCATTCTCCCTCCCTTCTCAGTTATAAAGGAGCATATAGGATGCCTTGTTTTCCACTCTAGGGGAGCGTCCTTACAGTTAGGGAAGTTTCCTTGGATATAGAGAACTTCTTTCGAGAAGGATCTTGGTTGTTTTGGGTTGGTTCACCTGAGATTTGGTTTGACCATCATCCACCGTATACTGGGAGAGGTCCATAACCATAAATATAAAACAAATCTCAATCTTAAGAACCTAATCCTCAACCATACTCCCTAATTACCATGTTAGTTAAGCCTCCCTAGTCTTATATAACCATGGCCATTCTTGGTGAAAGGGGGAGGATGGAGATTGAGATATAAAACCTCTGATATTAGGAGGTGAGAATGCCAAGAGAATGAAACCTTTTCTCTCAAGAGAAAGGATCTAAGGAGTGTATTCAAGGGTTTGAAGAGGAGGCTTGAAGGAATGGTTGAGCCATCGGGTTGTAAACTTCTTGGTTCAGATTTTAATAAAGAACTTAGCATATTTACATACATCTATTGTATTCATTCTTTCTTGTATGTGTCTACTTGTGTTTCAAGTAGGATTGTTATCATCTGATTTTGAATTATTTCCATGAATGTTGTGGCTACTATACTTTCTTTAGAAGGATGAGAAAGAGACAAAAATGGGCATACTTTGTCATCAATCCACTACTACCATGGTGGCATTATTTCCTTCAAATTTGGGTAAACCTGTAATAAAATCCATTGAAACTTCTTCCCAACATTGACTTGGTATAGCTAGTGGTTGTAGGAGACCCGACGTCTTGATTGTATTTTCCTTAGTCTGTTGGAAACCACACATTCAGACACAAAATTTTGAACATCAGTTTTAATACCTTCCCAAAAAAACTCCTTCTTGATTTTGTGGTATGTTTTTAAGAATCCTAAATGCCCTTCTACAGGAGAAGAGTGCAATTCCAAATGATATCCCAAATTAAGATCCAACTTAGTAAAGAAAATTTCTCCATGCAATTCATATAATAATTCATCAATGATAGGAATATGAAACTTATATTTGATGGTCATTTTGTTGAATTGTCTATAATATGACCACATATGTCATGAACCATCATTTTTTGTAACCATCATCACTAATGAAGAGAAATAACTTTGGCTAGGTTGAATGCTAATAGCCTCTAGAATTTATTGGATCATACACTCAATCTCACTATTTTATGCATATGGATACCTGTGAGGCCTAATGTTAGGTGGTACACTTCCTGGTTTCAAATGAATAGCATGATCATGATCTCTAACAGGTGCAAGACCCTTAGGCATTTCTCCAAATACATTGGAATGATTGTTAATAACTATTTGGAGATCCAATGGAGTAGAGGATATATATGTTTAAACATTTGGTGAGCACAAGTGTGCAATTACACCATGGTGTCCCTTTTTGAGTAATTTTTTCATGCTATTAGAGATTATCACCTTACAGGGTTTCCCTTCGATAACTCTAAGCTCAATTTCCTTACCCTCTGAGGAAAATCTCATGAAAATATCTTGAAAATCAAGGTCCATTGTTCCCAATGATTGTAACCATTGGACCCATAATACAACATCAACATCACCCATTTTGATGGAAATCATGGGACTCTCCAAAAAATACTCCCCCATGTTGAGCTTAATACTATGGAACTTCCAAAAATAATTTATGGTACCTCCATCTCCAATTATTACTTGAAACTGTGGTACTAGATATACAAAGCAATTGAGATCTTTTGATAATTGATGAAGTTATGGATACTACCAGAATCAATCAATATTATAACCTTTCTATTTTTTATTTGTCCTTGTATCTTAAGGGGTTTTGGAGTACTAATGTCATCCAATGCATGACAAGATATCATTGGAGTAGTATCTTCTAGATCTAGACCTTATGATGGTTCAAATTCTTGATCTTCTTCCTCTTCACAATATATGTAGATTAATTTCTTCTTGTTGCATTTATGCCCTTGTTGTCACAATTGAAACATAGTCCCTTTGCTCTTATTCATATATTTTTTGAGGTGTCAACCTTATCGGTTGATTGAGGTTAGAAGAGGGAACATGGTTCTCTCTATAGTTGTTAGAGGCCACCCTTATAGTAGACATATTTTTGTTTTCCACTGTCCTTGTCATATTGAAAGCTTGCTCTAGGGATTTAGGTTCAAAGAGATGTACCTCATGTTGAATGTTCTCCTTTAGATTTCCCATAAAGAGATCTAACAATTATCCTTAGGATTGTTCTTTACCCTGGGACTAAGCTTTTGGAATTTTTGAATGTGCTCTATAATTGGACCTTTTTTATGAAGATTTATCAATTGACTAAACATTGTATTTCTCTTAATATCCCCATAATTTGATACCAATTCATTCGTAGAAATAGACTAAGAGATAATAAAATTATTTTTTCTTTCACAAATCCATTGATATCAAACAAATTGATCATTTTCTAAATACAAGGATGCAATAGGTACCTTTTGTCATCTTGGCACTTGGTGTAGATCAAAGCATTTCTCCATMTAGAATATCCATKTTATAGGATATTTACCATCAAAMTTCCTCATATCAATCTTTGGAATGACATAGTTCCTTGGTGTCACATTGAAACCTTGCTAATGTGGATCTAGAAGTAATGAATGATTCTGAAATTCAGATTTGTGCTCTCCAATTGTGATAAAAGACTCCCCATATGTGATTGAGTATGAACACCRTTGTTCTCCTTATTTTCATTATTTTCTTGGATCTCCATATCCCTTTTAGGGATCCTCCTCTATAAGAACATGGCTTTTATGGACTTCATGGATTTTTGTAATTCTTCCTTAATTTCATTTTTATTTTCATCCATCTTTTGTTCCATTTCATTCTCATTTTCATCCATCTTATTTTTCATTTGATTTTCAAATTCTCTTTTGAGGTATTCCTGAGAATGTGTTAAATTCACTTATTTCAACAGACTAACACTCATTTCATCAACTTGGTCTTTAGTCTGTTTGCAAAGTCTTCATTTTCTTCGGAAGTCATGTTTTAGTTTTTATGAGTACCAGTAGTATTTCTTGTAGAACCCTTTGTCATGTGAGAAAATAAAAACAATATTCATTTTTTTCTCTTTATCACAAATTTTGAATCTCCAAAAACATATCTTCCAATCAAAAGTTATGCCAATTGTAAGTCACATACCTTTCAAACCCTAATTTTGATTATGTTTGGATGGTTGATCTTTGTACTGATATATCTCTAAAATTTGAACCCTTTTGAGTCTGAAATTTTTTCCTGTAGTTCTTTGATGTGGAATCTTAAACTCTTAAAAAATTCACAATTTGAACCTTCACTGATAAAAATTTATAGCAAAAATACCAAAATGTCTTGTTTAATACTAATTCCAATATTAGTAAACAACCCCAACTTCCATGAGATATATCTTACAAATTATAATGATTCAAAATCTATAAAAAAATCCACATATAATTCACTATGGCTCCTCAAGATTCTGAAAATTGCAGGGTTTGAAAGTCCACATAAGAAAAGTTACAACGAAAATGTCAAGATGATTCTTTTAAAATTGATTTCGGTATTAATCTTAAGCCTTGTCTTTAACGGACTATTTATCAAAAAGTATAGCAAACCAGAACTTCAAATTTTGACCACCTATACTATGACATATCTCCTCAAACTCCATAAAATTTCAGTGTTTGAAACTTCCCATAAAAAGAGTTATAGTGAAAATTCCAAGATGATGCTTTTAAAAATGATTTCAAGATGAATCAAAAACCCTATATTCGATAGTATATATCTCTAGAATTATAAGGAACCGGACCTTTAAATTTTTACAACCTATACCTTGAGATTTCACCTTAGTCTCCTCAAAATTTCACGGTCTAGAACATCCCAGGAAAAAAAAAAACTATAGCGAAAATTCCAAGGTGTCTCAATTGGAGGAGTGAAACCCTAGGATCGTGAGCTCCGATACCAAATGTTATGATCCAACAAATTAAAAATGATAAAAATTCAATGAATAAATTCCACTTTGAGGGGGAAACCTCATTTTACAATGTATCCAATTCAAAAGAAAATATGAGATGAGATAAGATGATCCTARGACTAGTTCTCCTTGGTATATATATATAGGAGACAAAGGGTACAATTATAATGAAAGGGTGCAATGAAGGGTTTTATCCTACATACAAATAACACTAGAAATGTAATAATTCAATATCTAGGGATTAATAAGGGGTTTTATACATAAGATGGGGCTTTGTCTAGGGCTTACTAGTAATTACCACATCAACATCAAATTTGAGTACTCTTCTTATTGCACCATTGTACTGGAAGGAAAGTTAGAGATAATTATATCTCCTTATGGAATGAGCACAAGTATGCAACTATTGCTCAGGGTTTCCTTTATCCCTTCATTAAATTTTAGCACAAATATATGTATCAATTTGAACATGCTCTTCATAGCCCTACTTTTGATTTCCCTACATTGTAATATACACAGTTGTTAACCAAAATAAAGTGCATACCTGCATCATAGTAAAAATGTTCATGAAATTAACAACAAATTTAAAAACGTGAATGCAACAATTCAACACACAACAACATTTGAATATAATTAAAAATATATTTTAATGAGGAAATCGACTAGCTACATACAAGGAACATTCCTCCTAGCCATAGGCTTGATGTTCATTTTTCATCAACAACAAGCCACCCTAAGCTGAAGCTATGAGTCCACAAGTAGGTATGGCTCTCTTGGTTGTCCAATCTCCACACTCAGTAACCCAAAACCCTTCTTTCCCCTCAAGCTGCACAACCCAAGGAATAGGGTTCCCCCTCTCTTCCATGTAGTCCCCCAGGCCCTCCCACTTCCCTCTAAGGATCTAGTGCACACAGTTGGCCAAGAAATCTCTTACTTACAGGATTATAACCTATATTACAGGCATACAACCCAATTTTTTGCATACAACTACCCCTTTCACGGCTATTGTCATAGACAACAAAGATGGTGCTCTTTTCTAGCACCTACCTCCCCTTTGATGTCCCAGAAACATTCTTATAAAAACTCTCTCATGGATACAACATGGTTGGAGCTCTTTCCTAGCACCCACCTCTCCTCTTACTACCCAAAATTAACATGTATAAATTGTCCCACAAAGACACTTGAATTTCCTTTTCTTATCATGCAAGTTTGACTCTCACATTTCCCAAAAAAATGGTTGTACTCCTCCCATSTTGTCATAAATCAGTGAGAATACTTTTCCCACCAACCACTCTTACATCATTCATTAGCTATTTTGAGCATTCAAAGGATGTAAAACATGAATAATAGAATATCTTAGATTATATAAATGGGTAAACCCTTGAACCCCTCTCTTGTGGAATCATAGCCTCCCRCCGTTATCATCCCTCYTGTATTTCAACTAGCGATTATTATTTTTATTAATAATTTTAATGTACAATTTACATAGCTCTGCCCTCATCCATATTAATTCATACAAGCTCTCCTGTACAATTTATAGAGCTCGGCCCTCATCCATATTAATTCATACAATATCTYCAGTACAATTTACCTAGCTCGACCCTTGTCCATATTAATTCATACAATCKCTCTGACCCAAAACATATCGGCTCACCAACCTAAATCAGGATTAAAATTGGGGAWGTTACATACATGACAAGCCATGATTATTGGTATCTGAAAAAGTAAGGAGGTTATTTCACTCTAACTAATGTTAGTGTTTTGATGTTGTTGTTGGCAATGCGCTTATGCGTGTACTAGAAGGAAAGTTAGCGATGTTTATCTTTCCTTCTGACACAATCAAAATGATGAAATCAATGCTTTGGGGCTGCCTTTGTTCTAAAAATCACCATGGTTAGAGTTCTACCTGTGTTTGATATTTTATTGGTTTTGGAACAAGCTAAGATGATCCACAATGGTGCAATAAGAAGTGTATTTAAATATGATGTTATTTTTGGCTTTGCATTTGTGCTTGTGTTGGAAGAAAAGATAGAAATCACTAATTTCCATTAGGGAAGAAACACAGTTATGAAACTATTTCTCAGGGTTGTTTTTGTCCTCACGTCCACCATTAGCACAAGTACATATATCAATCTAAACATGTTTAGCTATAACCCTACTTCTTATAGTTTTGATAGAAGTAAATCTAGGAGTCGCTAGCTATCCTTTTGGAAAATCAAAAGGATGCAATCAATGGTCTGGGGGTTCATCTATCCTAAAACTCACCATAGATTGAGTTATATATTTGTGTATTCCCATTTATTGGCTTCATAACAAGATAATAAGATCCATGATGGTGCAATAAGAAGTGTATATAAATATGATGTTGTTAGTGGCTCTACACTTGTGCTTGTGTTGGAAGGAAAACTAGCAGTTGCTAGCTTTCCTTTAGGAAGAAGAAGAAGTATGCAACTATTTCTAAGGATTGCATTTGTCCTCAAATCCACCTTTAGCACAAATGCATGTATCAATTTGAACATGCTTCTCCATAACCCTACTTTTGATTCTCTTGTATGACGAGTCATGATTATGGGTCTCTTGATAAGGTAAGGAGGTCATTTCACCCTAACCAAGGTTAGTGTGTTGATATTGTTGTTGGAAATGTTCTTGTGCTTGTGCTAGAAGGAAAGCTAGTGATTTTTAGCTTTCCTTATGGCACAATTAAAAAGATGCAATCACTTCTCTAGGGGAACCTTTGTCCTAACAATAACCATGGTCAGAGATTTTCCTTTGTGTGTACCCTTTTATTGGTTTTTGAACAAGCTAAGAATATCCATGATGGTGCAATAAGAAGTGTATTTAAATATGATGGTGTTCTTGTATTTGTATTTATTCTTGTGCTAGAAGGAAAGCTAGTGGTCCCTTTATTTCCTTTAGGAAAAAGCACAATGATGTGATCACAAGGTTTTGAGCTAAGTAGAATAGTGGAATTCTTGCCCAATTTCAAAGTTTATGAATTTTTGGGTGTTATTTTGAAGTGTATATACACAATGTACCTAAGATGGATTCAACTAGGCCTAAGGCTCTATGACTCAAATTTGACGCAATCAATTCTTTAGGAGCATCGATGTCCTAAAAATCACCATAGTTAATGTTCTACCTTTGTGTGTGCCCTGTTACCACTCAAACTCTATCCCAAGAGGAAAATTCTTAACCTCAATGGAAGAGCCTAGAGGCATTATAATAAATCTATCCATTGTCACCTCGGTAGCTTTTCCCTACACTTCAAACTCGGGAAAAACTACCCTAGACTAGGGGAGAATCCCTAAAAGTCAATCTAGCCTGGTTGATTATAGCAATGTGAGTAAAAATCATCTCACATTGAGTTATTGCAAGTGGATACAAAATGACTTATTTAAAATAATATCCAAATTATACTTGCATCAA